>JAVJIF010015484.1:0-65540 GCA_038442645.1 Agave tequilana | reverse complement strand
AAAATACAAGTGTTGGTTTTGATAAAATTTGCAAGACTCAAAATGAATTGATATGATTGATATATGTCTTGAAATTTTTATCACCTGTTTGTGTTTGAATATAAAATGTTAAACAAGTTTTATAGAATTTTCAGAAAAGATAAAAGATTTTTATAAAATATTTTTCTAGTTTTTCTGACCCTTGTTTGTGCTGACAGGTCCGTCGGTCGACCCAGACGTCGACCGCACCAAGGCCAGTCGACCCGTCGGGTCGACCGACGTGCACAGATGTGCACGTCTGAAGACACAAACTCGGTCGACCGTACGGGTTGACCGGGTCCCTGAGAGCAGAGCTCTCTGTTGTTTGGGTCGACCGTGCCGGTCGACCGTGGTTTGCCCAACGGTCACATTTCTGACCGTTGGCGGTCGACCTGGGCGGTCCACCGGTCGCCTGTCAGGCTGCCACATCAGCCTAACGGCTAGTTTTCTGATGTGCCTATAAAAACCCCATCTCTTTGGGTTTTTGGCCAAGGTTTTTAGAGACAAAATTTTCAGACTTTCTCTACTGTTTTAAAGAGTTTTAAAAAAGAGTTTTTGTGCCAAAAAGATTTATCTTTGTATTGTTTTGGGTTTTGGAAAATCAAAGAAAACTAGGTTTTGGGATATTGATTTGATCTTTTATTTCTATCATATACAAGAGATTTCCCAAGTAGTTTTTTCTTTGTTGCTTGTTTCCAAAACGCCTAGTTTTTCACTCTTGAGCTATCACCTATCCTAATCTATTAGATCCTTGTTTTTGTGAAAAGAGGAAAAAGAGAAGTGTTTGAGTTAAGCCTCGAAGTTGTAAACCCTCCTTTAATTTGTGTATCCCTCTTTGGTAGAGGTTGATCGAGTGGTGTTTGGATCCCTCTTCGGTAGAGGTGATTGTGTTTGTATTGGCTACGGGCCTTATCCCTCTTCGGTAGAGGTGGATTGTGGTTGTATAGCCTCGGTGGCTTTGTAAGGTTGAGAGAGGAGTTCGGTACTCCTATAGTGGATTGGAAATCCTACACGTGGTGTAGGCGGGATGTAGAGCAAGGTGCTCGAACCTCGAAACATATCTTGGTATTTGCGTTTTGATCCATTTCTCTCTAACTCTCCTCTCTCTCTCATTTAATTGTGCATAGCATTAGTTTAATTGTCATATCATTCATATTGCTTGTGTTGCCTTGCATATATTCATATTGCCTATTCATCTTATATGCTTGGTTGTTTGTGTGTGCCTCACTTGTACCTAATCAACAAGAGCCTCACATAGCACCTCAACCCATTCAAGGGGAATCAAGAGGAGTTAGTCCAGAGCCTTTCACGGGAAATTCGGCTACACTGTTTTGATTGTATTAAGTGTGTTGCAAGATTTGCATTCGCTTCCGCATTTAGCGCACTTAGTTTTACATTTATTCTAGATTGCACTTGCACCTATTCACCCCCCCTCTAGGTGTTTTTCAATTGGTATCAGAGCTTGCTCCTGATATTAGGCTTAACATCCTAGGAGTGAGATCCATTTGATTGCTAGTCTATTGTTTGCATTTGCGTGTTTGCACACTCATATAGTTTGCCATGGACTTCATGACCCCACCTAGCTTTGATCCTTCCAACATTGTTGTTTGGAAATATAGGATGTCCATGTACCTAAAGACCCTAGGTTTACATGTCTTTCTTTCGGCCACCAAGAAATGCTATCTTGGAGATCGCAATCATATAGGGGCCAATGCACAAGCCCTAGAGGCCATTAGAAGCACATTATCTAAAGAATACCTTTTACTTGCTTCTAACTTTGATTCCGCATTTGCAGTGTGGAACATGTTGACAATCATCACCACCTCCGAGCTTCAATTGCCAATCAACCGAAGGAGTCTAGTGGAGAATCCAACTCACAATGCTTGATGGTCCAAGGGAATGACTCCCTTGAGGTACAATCGAAACCCACTTAGATAGTGATGATTGCTCTAGTTCTTCAAATGATTATGTTTGATCCCATGCTTTGAATGAAGAACTATCTATTGTTTTGTGAAAAATTAATTGAAAAATATAATTTGTTGAAAAAGAAGACATTTGCTTTAAATAAAGAAAATGAAAAATTGTCTTCTAAACTTGATTGTGTTTTGCAAGAGAAGGTTGAGGTCTATAATGAAAGGGATTCATTGAGATCTCAATTGGAACTTGCACTTAAAGAAAATGAACTTTTTAAAATCTAAAAATGATTGCCATGCTATTTTGAAGAAGAATGAAAACTTGTCTTCAAAATTGATTTGTTTTAAAAGAGAATGTGCTTTGAAAAATAAATAATTTCTATTTCAAATGATTTAGATGTATGTTTAAGAAAAAGCATTGTTTTTTGCAAATAAGATGGATGCACATGTTTGTCATGCTAGTGTAACTTCTTCATCTAGTCTACCTAATGCATGTACCTCTTCTTCTAGAATTAATGATGATATTTGTTTGTTAAAGAAGAGGTAGATTGTTTGGGCTCCACTATGAGCCAATTGCCATGAACCATACACGCTTGGAATCCTTGGTTCGAAGAAACAAGTTCCATCTTTTCATGCACACCCCTCCACGGCATACACATGTTTCTCACGGACACACCCATCACCATATGTATGCTCATGTGTACACTTGTACACATTGTGGACGTAAGGGCCACCTTTCTAAATTTTGCTTTGATAGAATACATGTTGATAATTTAGCAAAGAAATTTGTTTGGGTTAGAGAAAGTACTAACCCCCATGGACCCAAGAAGATATGGGTACCAAAGACCACCCCTCCTTTGTTTAATGTAGGTGTGGGCTCTCAATGACGTGAGAGTAGCCGTACCTTGGAGTGGATGCGTTCCGTACTTAAAGGAAATCAATTGGATGCATCACTTTCAAGGAAGATTTGGTGAGATGACCACCATGTTTTTGGAGACAAGGAAAGTTACCCTCTAGTTTTGGTAACAATTCCCAAACTCCCCTTTATTACATGCTTTAAATTCTTATCATTATTAGCATGTTTAGATGTTTTATAGCATGTTTCATTGTCTATGGATTAGTATGTAAATACCATGTTTATTAGATCCTTGCATACATGTATAGTATTTGAGACACACATGCTTATATGAACCCATACTTAGTGTTCTCACTTTGTTTAAGCTATAATGTACATCATGAATCTAATACATGTGAATCTACATAGTAATCATGTTTTAGTTTTATCATGATGATTTTTATATTGTGTTTTGATGCTTCATGTTAAGATTACTTGTTTAGATGTTATTTTCATTAAGCCTAGGATTTATACTTGTGCACATAGTGGGCCACAAATAAATCTATATATGTTTGGATTGAATGCTTATTTGAACCCATTAGGTGTGCTAGTATAGCCTAGTTTTGATGATTCACACATTTTAAACTTGTATTCCTATTTTTGGATTTGTTCTATGATTGTGTGTTTCACTTCATGTATATGTGTAGTTTGCCAAACTTTAAGATATACATGTAACTCCTTGAGTCATTTGCCTTTCATGCAAATCTATATATGGACTCAATTGTGTTTAGGGATATGTATGTATACTTATTGTGTTGACAATTCATACATATACCTTGAAATGAAATTTGTTTTGGTGAAGATTTAGTTTTTCTTAATTTTGTGTTTAATTGTTTAACTTCATGTATATGTCTATCTTGTCCAAACTATTAGATATACATGTTTATCCTTTTGAGCCATGTGCCTTAATACATATATTTTGTGGACTCGTTTGAATTTTGGATATGTATGTATACTTTAGTTTTGTATTAGACATACATATGCCTTGAAGATTAAATAGTTTTTGATGATTTTCATGTTTTCATGTTTAAGGAATATTTGAGCTTAATTGGAAATTCATAATGCCATTCACACACTACTTGTACACTCACAATTTTTTTTAATATTTCTCATGAGTATGTTTTTCATGAGCATGTATGGACTTTATTGAATATTGAGTGTTTCTAAGTGCTATGTGATTTACATGTGTTTTATGAAAATTATTTTTAGTTTATTCCTTGCTTGAAGGATTTCGTACTAGTTAACAAAATTTTCATTTTAACTAGTTCGTATTCTTCATATGGTAGAGTTTTTCAAACATACTCTATTTTCAAACCTATTTTTGAAAACCCCTACCTTTATGGGAGGTTGGATGGGAGATCATGTTCATGAATGCCTTAAAATAAAAATCATTTAAAACTTGAACCTTGATTGGGAGGTATAGTAATATGATGTATACACTTGAAC
This sequence comes from Agave tequilana, assembly GCA_038442645.1. NCBI lineage: Eukaryota > Viridiplantae > Streptophyta > Magnoliopsida > Asparagales > Asparagaceae > Agave > Agave tequilana. The sequence goes on along the minus strand of JAVJIF010015484.1, from coordinate 61,268 downwards.
TTATTGTTATGTCATTGGTATCATTGAACTCTTTCAATTGGTATCATTTTGATCTTTTTGTATACTCATATTTGTTTTGTATGTATGTATGATTTCAATTCTAAGAATATCAATTTCATTGGTATCTATTTTCCATACATATATATGTTTTGTGTTTATGCTAGTGCTTGAGTTTCAATTTTGTTTCATTTGATTACTTTTAAATTGGTATCAAGCATACGCATTATTTTAGTTTGTATTTCATAAAGGGGGAGAAAAATTTGATTTTGTCTTTCAATTGGTATTTGTACTCTCATACTTTATGATTGAAAATTCGATTTGGTATCATATGTTTAAAATGAACAATTCTTACAATTGGTATCAATGTTTCTATGTGAAATCTTTTCAATTGGTAAAACATTTACAATTGGTATCAAAATTTGTGTTTAGACATTCAAAATTTATTATGTTTAATTTAAATTGGTATCAAGATTTTCATGTGTTTTGCTAAAAAATTGATATCAATATTTTCCTTGTTTGTTTCCTTTCATTGGTATCAATGTGCTATTCTTTGACATATCTTCAATTGATATCTAAATTGATTGTCACCCCTATTTAGTTTGTTTTTTTTTTAGACAAAAAGGGGGAGAACATTATTTATTAACCCTTTGTTGTTCCATTGTTCCGAACAAAAGGAGGAGAAAGATTTGTTGCTGATTGTTTTGCATTTTACCCTTTATTGATGATTAATTCTTTGTATTAAAAAGGGTGAGAAAATTTTGTTTTGTTTTGATTGTTTACCCCTTTGTTGATGATTGACAAAAAGGGGAGAATTATTTGTGAGTTTAACATGTTTAACATGCATGAGTTGTTTTTAACAGGCATGAGTTGTTTTTATATGCATAGTTTTGTTTTTGCATATATTAAGGTTAATTTAGTTTATGTTTAATTGGTATCTAGAACATGTTTTATGTGTTGTTTTGATAATTGGTATCTAGAGCATGTTTTGTTTTTGAACATTTTCATTGGTATCTAGAACCTTTTATTGTTTATGCATATGTATGCATTTCATGTTTAAGAGCCTTCATTGCATATTATTATGTTTATTTGTTTTATGCATGAGTTAAGGGGGAGCTTCTTTGAAGCTTAACTTTAATCCATGCATATATAACTCCATGAGTTTTGTCATCATCAAAAAGGGGGAGATTGTTGGCCCAAAGGCCTTCCACCCTAGTTTTGATGATGATTAACTCATGTAAATGTTTACTAATAATCTTGTGTTGTTTAGTTTCAGATCATTAACCAAGATATTAGTTGGTGATTAGCTTCAACAGGAGTTTAGAAGTTATTCATGGTGATTCCAGGGCTTAAGCTTCAAGATCACACTTTGCCTAGCCATGGATGGAGTTTTGGAGCAGTCAACTTGAAGATGAAGATCATCAAGAAGACTTAGGTATCCTAGTTTAGATAGTGTGTTTAGATCCATTTGTAAAGCTAGTATAGTTGATATGCTCAAGTGCACAATACACACACGTTTTATGTTTGGATTTGGTTTTCATGAATAATAGATCAAAACAAGTTTACTTTATTCTTATGTATATTAGATATGTTCTAAATATACATACATGCTTTAAACTTGCTAGACAAACTTATTTTGACTATCCTATTCATGTTTTGAAAAAAATCAAGTTTGATAAAAATACAAGTGTTGGTTTTGATAAAATTTGCAAGACTCAAAATGAATTGATATGATTGATATATGTCTTGAAATTTTTATCACCTGTTTGTGTTTGAATATAAAATGTTAAAACAAGTTTTATAGAATTTTCAGAAAAGATAAAAGATTTTTATAAAATATTTTTTCAGTTTTTCTGACCCTTGTTTGTGCTGACAGGCGGTCGGTCGACCCAGACGGTCGACCGCACCAGGGCAAGTCGACCCGTCGGGTCGACCGACGTGCACAGATGTGCATGTCTGGAAGACACAAACTCGGTCGACCGTACGGGTCGACCGGGTCTGAGAGCAGAGCTCTCTGTTTGTTTGGGTCGACCGTGCCGGTCGACCGTGGTTGCCCAACGGTCACATTTCTGACCGTTGGCGGTCGACCCGGGCGGTCGACCGGTCCGCCTGTCAGGCTGCCACATCAGCCTAACGGCTAATTTTCTGGTGGGCCTATAAAAACCCCATCTCTTTGGGTTTTTGGCCAAGGTTTTTAGAGACAAAATTTTCAGACTTTCTCTACTGTTTTAAAAGAGTTTTAAAAAGAGTTTTTGTGCCAAAAAGATTTATCTTTGTATTGTTTTGGGTTTTTGAAAAATCAAGAAAACTAGGTTTTGGGATATTGATTTGATCTTTTATTTCTATCATATACAAGAGATTTCCCAAGTAGTTTTTCTTTGTTGCTTGTTTCCAAAAACGCCTAGTTTTCCACTCTTGAGCTATCACCTATCCTAATCTATTAGGATCCTTGTTTTGTGGAAAAGAGAGAAAAAGAGAAGTGTTTGAGGTTAAGCCTCGAAGTTGTAACCCTCCTTTATTTGTGTATCCCTCTTTGGTAGAGGTGATCGGAGTGGTGTTTGGATCCCTCTTCGGTAGAGGTGATTGTGTTTGTATTGGCTACGGGCCTTATCCCTCTTCGGTAGAGGTGGATGTGGTTGTATAGTCTCGGTGGCTTTGTAAGGTTGAGAGAGGAGTTCGGTACTCCTATAGTGGATTGGAAATCCTACACGGTGGTGTAGGCGGGGATGTAGAGCAAGGTGCTCGAACCTCGAAACATATCTTGGTGTTTGCGTTTTGATCCATTGTCTCTCTAACTCTCTCTCATTTAATTGTGCATAGCATTAGTTATATTGTCATATCATTCATATTGCTTGTGTTGCCTTGCATATATTCATATTGCCTATTCATCTTATATGCTTGGTTGTTTGTGTGTGCCTCACTTGTACCTAATCAACAAGAGCCTCACATAGCACCTCAACCCATTCAAGGGGAATCAGAGGAGTTAGTCCCAGAGCCCTTCACGGGAAATTCGGCTACACTTGTTGATTGTATTAAGTGTGTTGCAAGATTTGCATTAGCTTCCGCATTTAGCGCACTTAGTTTTGCATTTAGTTCTAGATTAGCACTTGCACCTATTCACCCCCCCCTCTAGGTGTTTTTCAATTGGTATCAGAGCTAGTGCTCCTGATATTAGGCTTAACATCCTAGGAGTGAGATCCATTTGATTGCTAGTCTATTGTTTGCATTTGCGTGTTTGCACACTCATATAGTTTGCCATGGACTTCATGACCCCACCTAGCTTTGATCCTTCCAACATTGTTGTTTGGAATATAGGATGTTCATGTACCTAAAGACCCTAGGTTTACATGTCTTTCTTGCGGCCACCAAGAAATGCTATCTTGGAGATCGCAATCATATAGGGGCCAATGCACAAGCCCTAGAGGCCATTAGAAGCACATTATCTAAAATACCTTTTACTTGCTTCTAACTTTGATTCCGCATTTGCAGCGTGGAACATGTTGACAATCATCACCACCTCCGAGCTTCAATTGCCAAATCAACCGGAGGAGTCTAGTGGGAATCCAACTCACAATGCTTGATGGTCCAAGGGAATGACTCCCTTGAGTACAATCGGAAACCCACTTAGATAGTGATGATTGCTCTAGTTCTTCAAATGATTATGTTGATCCCCATGCTTTGAATGAAGAACTATCTATTGTTTGTGAAAAATTAATTGAAAATATAATTTGTTGAAAAGAAGACATTTGCTTTAAATAAAGAAAATGAAAAATTGTCTTCTAAACTTGATTGTGTTTTGCAAGAGAAGGTTGAGGTCTATAATGAAAGGGATTCATTGAGATCTCAATTGGAACTTGCACTTTTAAAATCTAAAAATGATTGCCATGCTATTTTGAAGAAGAATGAAAACTTGTCTTCAAAAATTGATTTTGTTTTAAAAGAGAATGTTGCTTTGAAAAATAAATATTTCTATTTTCAATGATTTAGATGTATGTTTAAGGAAAAATATTGTTTTGCAAAATAAGATGGATGCACATGTTTGTCATGCTAGTGTAACTTCTTCATCTAGTCTACCTAATGCATGTACTTCTTCTTCTAGAATTAATGATGATATTTGTTGTTAAAGAAGAGAGTAGATTGTTTGGGCTCCACTATGAGCCAATGTGCCATGAACCATACACGCTTGGAATCCTTGGTTCGAAAGAAACAAGTTTCCATCTTTTCATGCACACCCTCCACGGCATACACATGTTTCTCACGGACACACCATCACCATATGTATGCTCATGTGTACACTTGTACACATTGTGGACGTAAGGGCCACCTTGCTAAATTTTGCTTTGATAGAATACATGTTGATAATTTAGCAAAGAAATTTGTTTAGGTTAGAGAAGGTACTAACCCCCATGGACCCAAGAAGATATGGGTACCAAAGACCACCCCTCCTTTGTTTAATGTAGGTGTGGGCTCTCACGTGACGTGAGAGTAGCCGTACCTTGGAGTGGATGCGTTCCGTACTTAAAGGAAATCAATTGGATGCATCACTTTCAAGGGAAGATTTGTGAGATGACCACCATGTTTTGGAGACAAGGAAAGTTACCCTCTAGGTTTTGGTAACAATTCCCAAACTCCCCTTTATTACATGCTTTACATTCTTATCATTATTAGCATGTTTAGATGTTTTATAGCATGTTTCATTGTCTATGGATTAGTATGTAAATACCATGTTTATTAGATCCTTGACATACATGTATAGTATTTGAGACACACATGCTTATATGAACCCATACTTAGTGTTCTCACTTTTGTTTAAGCTATAATGTACATCATGAATCTAATACATGTGAATCTACATAGTAATCATGTTTTAGTTTTATCATGATGATTTTTATATTGTGTTTTTGATGCTTCATGTTAAGATTACTTGTTTAGATGTTAGTTTTCATTAAGACTAGGATTTGAAATAACACCTAGAGGGGGGGTGAATAGGTGATGGCTAATCTAATGGTCACTTATGACAAATGATGCGAAATTAAAACTAAGATGACCAAATAAAACTTCTTTTAATTAAACACTTATGTATAACACAAGAGTGTTGCCGAATTCCCTTTGCAGGGCTCTGGACAAGCTCCTCTAGATTCCCTTGAAATGGGTTGAGGTGCCGCGTTGGCTCTCTTGGTTGAATACTAGTGTTAACAACAATCCCAATCAAGTATAGCAATTATGAGCACAAGGGAATATATCAAGCATGTAAATGTAAAGACAATGAAAGTAATGCAAGATATAAAAGAGACAAAGAGAGAGAGAGAGATAGAGTAAGCAATCGCAAACACAAAGGGTTTGTTTCGAGGTTCGAGCACACTTGCTCTACATCCCCGCCTTCGACACACGAAGGATTTCCACTATGCACGATCCCAACGGATCTCTCCTTGGTGCCGCAACACCTACAAGCCCTCGGACTCCCAAGTCCCGTACACACGCAAGCTTCACAAGCTCGCCGAGGCCGCACCTCAAACCACCAAGAGTTCATAACCGAACTCTAACCACCAACGAGCACACTTGCCCGTCTCCTCAAAGAACAAAGAAAAGATCTTTAGTGATCACAACACTTTGATCACCTTACAAAAACTCTCACTACAACTCTCCTAGAGATAGATATTACAATGGAAGCTCAAGTGTAGTGTGAGAAATCAAGGAAAAGAACTATGGTGAAAAACACAAGAATCACTTTTACACTCTCTTAATAAAACTCCCTTTTAGATGGGAAGTATTTGCTCTCTATTTTGTGGAGAAAACTTCTGAAATGACTTAGAAAAACTGGCTCAAGAAGTCCTCAAAATCTTCGCTTCAAACAATGACAAAACCCCCTTTTATAGAGGTCAGAAAAATCTGACCGTTGGGGTCTGTCAGAGCTGCCGGTCGACCGCCAACGGTCAAGAATTCGACCGTTGGAGCCTCCGTCGACCGCCCGGTCGATCGAAACAAACAGAGAGCGGAACTCTCTGCAGCGGTCGACCGTCCGGTCGACCGGACCACTGTGCTGCCAGACGTGCACAAGTCTGTGCACGTCGGTCGACTGCACGGTCGACCGGACCTTGATTCGGTCGACCGCCCAGTCGACCGAACTGGCCTGACAGCCAGCTCTAAGTCTGTGCACAGTTAAGGGATTTGAAATAGGTCTTTTTAACATAATAAAAATCCCAGAAATTCACAGTAAATCTACAAAAATAGTTTCAATCAAAATAAAAACTGTTTTTCTAAAAATATGTTTTTCTAAAACTTGTTTTTCCATAACTTTACAAAATACAAAAACAAGATATTTTGAACTTATAAAGCATAGTGTGTATGTATAATCCACTACACAATAGAGATGAATTATCTATGTTTTTGACTTAATCATAAATCTTGGTTTTGGTTAAGATGTATATGAGAAATACCAAAAACCAAAGTAGATATTTTCCAAAATGAAAATCTTTCTAAACATAAAATTCTTTTATGAAAGCAATTCTATCAAGAGTTCTATTAAGAGTGTGTGTGTGATATAGACTTGAGCAATCCACCAACTATCTATCCTTTACATTTTAACTAAAACAAAACAAAATCTTATACCTAGACATAAGTCTTCATCTTCTTGAAGTCTTCACTTGAAGGCTTCTCATCTTCTTGACTTGGTCCAGATGCAATCCACCGAGCTCATCTCTAGATGTGTTCTTGATGCATAGGCTCGTGAATCAACCGATGCTAGCTTCAAATCTTGACATTCTATTCTTTGTTGAGCTATGCACCTACTAAGATCTTGATAATGAATCTGTCACTAATCAAACACAAGATCATTAGTAAATATAACTCATGAGTTGATCATCATCAAAACTAGGGTGATAGGCCTTTGAGCCAACAGGATTTATACTTGTGCACATAGTGGGCCACAATAAATCTATATATGTTTGGATTGAATGCTTATTTGAACCCATTAGGTGTGCTAGTATAGCCTAGTTTTGATGATTCACACATTTTAAACTTGTATTCCTATTTTTGGATTTGTTCTATGATTGTGTGTTTCACTTCATGTATATGTGTAGTTTGCCAAACTTTAAGATATACATGTATACCCCTTGAGTCATTTGCCTTTCATGCAAATCTATATATGGACTCAATTATGTTTAGGGATATGTATGTATACTTATTGTGTTGACAATTCATACATATACCTTGAAATGAAATTTGTTTTGGTGAAGATTTAGTTTTTCTTGATTTTGTGTTTAATTGTTTAACTTCATGTATATGTCTATCTTGTCCAAACTATTAGATATACATGTTTATCCTTTTGAGCCACGTGCCTTAATGCATATATTTTGTGGACTCGTTTGAATTTTGGATATGTATGTGTATTTTAGTTTGTATTAGACATACATATGCCTTGAAGATTAAATAGTTTTGATGATTTTCATGTTTTCATGTTTAAGGAATATTTGAGCTTAATTGGAAATTTCATAATGCCATGTCACACACTACTTGTACACTCATAATTTTTTTTAATATTTCTCATGAATATGTTTTTCATGAGCATGTATGGACTTTATTGAATATTGAGTGTTTCTAAGTGCTATGTGATTTACATGTGTTTTATGAAAATTATTTTTAGTTTATTCCTTACTTGAAGGATTTCGTACTAGTTAACAAAATTTTCATTTTAACTAGTTCGTATTCTTCATATGGTAGAGTTTTTCAAACATACTCTATTTTCAAACCTATTTTTGAAACCCCTACCCTTTATGGGAGGTTGGATGGGAGATCATGTTCATGAATGCCTTAAAATAAAAATCATTTAAAACTTGAACCTTGATTGGGAGGTATAGTAATATGATGTATACACTTGAACTTATTGTTATGTCAATTGGTATCATTGAACTCTTTCAATTGGTATCATTTTGATCTTTTTGTATACTCATATTTGTGTTTTGTATGTATGTATGATTTCAATTCCAAGAATATCAATTTCAATTGGTATCTATTTTCCATACATATATATGTTTGTGTTTATGCTAGTGCTTGAGTTTCAATTTTGTTTCATTTGATTACTTTTAAATTGGTATCAAGCATACGCATTATTTTAGTTTGTATTTCATAAAGGGGGAGAAAAATTTGATTTTGTCTTTCATTGGTATTTGTACTCTCATACTTTATGATTGAAAATTCGAATTTGGTATCATATGTTTAAAATGAACAATTCTTACAATTGGTATCAATGTTTCTATGTGAAATCTTTTCAATTGTAAAACATTTACAATTGGTATCAAAATTTGTGTTTAGACATTCAAAATTTATTATGTTTAATTTAAATTGGTATCAAGATTTTCATGTGTTTTGCTTAAAAAGTGATATCAATATTTTCCTTGTTTGTTTCCTTTCATTGGTATCAATGTGCTATTCTTTGACATATCTTCAATTGATATCTAAATTGATTGTCACCCCTATTTAGTTTTGTTTTTGTTTTTAGACAAAAAGGGGGAGAACATTATTTATTAACCCTTTGTTGTTCCATTGTTCCGAACAAAAAGGAGGAGAAAGATTTGTTGCTGATTATTTTGCATTTTACCCTTTATTGATGATTAATTCTTTGTATTAAAAAGGGTGAGAAAATTTTGTTTTGTTTTGATTGTTTACCCCTTTGTTGATGATTGACAAAAAGGGGGAGAATTATTTGTGAGTTTAACATGTTTAACATGCATGAGTTGTTTTTAACATGCATGAGTTGTTTTATATATGCATAGTTTTGTTTTTGCATATATTAAGGTTAATTTAGTTTATGTTTAATTGGTATCTAGAACATGTTTTATGTGTTGTTTTTGATAATTGGTATCTAGAGCATGTTTTATTTTTGAACATTTCATTGGTATCTAGAACCTTTTATTATTTATGCATATGTATGCATTCATGTTTAAGAGCCTTCATTGCATATTATTATGTTTATTTGTTTATGCATGAGTTAAAGGGGAGCTTCTTTGAAGCTTAACTTTAATCCATGCATATATAACTCCATGAGTTTTGTCATCATCAAAAAGGGGGAGATTGTTGGCCCAAAGGCCTTCCACCCTAGTTTTGATGATGATTAACTCATGTAGTTATGTTTACTAATAATCTTGTGTTGTTTAAGTTTCAGATCATTAACCAAGATATTAGTTGGTGATTAGCTTCAACAAGGAGTTTAGAATCTATTCATGGTGATTCCAGGGCTTAAGCTTCAAGATCACACTTTGCCTAGCCCATGGATGGAGTTTTGGAGCAAGTCAACTTGAAGATGAAGATCATCAAGAAACTTAGGTATCCTAGTTTAGATAGTGTGTTTAGATCCATTTGTAAAGCTTAGTATAGTTGATATGCTCAAGTGCACAATACACACACGTTTTATGTTTGGATTTGGTTTTCATGAATAATAGATCAAAACAAGTTTACTTTATTCTTATGTATATTAGATATGTTCTAAATATACATACATGCTTTAAACTTGCTAGACAACTTATTTTGACTATCCTATTCATGTTTTGAAAAAAATCAAGTTTGACAAAAATACAAGTGTTGGTTTTGATAAAATTTGCAAGACTCAAAATGAATTGATATGATTGATATATGTCTTGAAATTTTTGTCACCTGTTTGTGTTTGAATATAAAATGTTAAAACAAGTTTTATAGAATTTTCAGAAAAGATAAAAGATTTTTATAAAATATTTTTTCAGTTTTTCTGACCCTTGTTTGTGCTGACAGGCCGGTCGGTCGACCCAGACGGTCGACCGCACCAAGGGCCAGTCGACCCGTCGGGTCGACCGACGTGCACAGATGTGCACGTCTGGAAGACACAAACTCGGTCGACCGTACGGGTCGACCGGTCTGAGAGCAGAGCTCTCTGTTTGTTTGGGTCGACCGTGCCGGTCGACCGTGGTTGCCAACGGTCACATTTCTGACCGTTGGCGGTCGACCCGGGCGGTCGACCGGTCGCCTGTCAGGTTGCCACATCAGCCTAACGGCTAGTTTTCTGATGGGCCTATAAAAACCCCATCTCTTTGGGTTTTTGGCCAAGGTTTTTAGAGACAAAATTTTCAGACTTTCTCTACTGTTTTAAAAGAGTTTTAAAAGAGTTTTTGTGCCAAAAAGATTTATCTTTGTATTGTTTTGGGTTTTTGGAAAATCAAAGAAAACTAGGTTTTGGGATATTGATTTGATCTTTTATTTCTATCATATACAAGAGATTTCCCAAGTAGTTTTTCTTTGTTGCTTGTTTCCAAAAACGCCTAGTTTTCCACTCTTGAGCTATCACCTATCCTAATCTATTAGGATCCTTGTTTTGTGGAAAGAGAGAAAAAGAGAAGTGTTTGAGGTTAAGCCTCGAAGTTGTAAACCTTCCTTTATTTGTGTATCCCTCTTTGGTAGAGGTTGATCGGAGTGGTGTTTGGATCCCTCTTCGTAGAGGTGATTGTGTTTGTATTGGCTACGGGCCTTATCCCTCTTCGGTAGAGGTGGAATATGGTTGTATAGCCTCGGTGGCTTTGTAGGTTGAGAGAGGAGTTCGGTACTCCTATAGTGGATTGGAAATCCTACACGGTGGTGTAGGCGGGGATGTAGAGCAAGGTGCTCGAACCTCGAAACATATCTTGGTGTTTGCGTTTTGATCCATTGTCTCTCTAACTCCCTCTCATTTAATTGTGCATAGCATTAGTTATATTGTCATATCATTCATATTGCTTGTGTTGCCTTGCATATATTCATATTGCCTATTCATCTTATATGCTTGGTTGTTTGTGTGTGCCTCACTTGTACCTAATCAACAAGCCTCACATAGCACCTCAACCTATTCAAGGGGAATCAAGAGGAGTTAGTCCAGAGCCCTTCACGGGGAATTCGGCTACACTTGTTGATTGTATTAAGTGTGTTGCAAGATTTGCATTAGCTTCCGCATTTAGCGCACTTAGTTTTGCATTTAGTTCTAGATTAGCACTTGCACCTATTCACCCCCCCTCTAGGTGTTTTTCAACACGTTCGTTGGTCAGCTCATATGGTATTTCTCTTGTGAAGTGATGGGAAGGTGGCAACGACAAACTCAATTTGGATCTGGTGAGATCAATGAAAATCAATTATACGTGTGCTGGCGATTCGATTGAAGGAACATGTTTCGTCTATTGGCCAAGTCGAGATCGTGTGTCAATTTTATCGAGATCGTGTATCAATTTCGTTCGGAGTGCTCAAGCCGAGATCGTGTGTCAATTTTACCGAGATCGTGTGTTGATTTCGCCAGATGTTCATTGAAGTTTGGCTCAGATTTGAAAAATCTTCACCGAGGTGGAGAATTTTAGGGAGAGAGGAGATAGAGGAGATAGCGTAGAGACTAAAAGTCAAAGGGACCAAGAACAACGCTTGCAGCAGGCCAGATAAAATCTGGTTGACCGCCCGGTTGACTGGTGTAACCGATCGACCTTTCGGTTGACAGTGTGCACGACATGCACAGATATGGCCCGGTCGGTCGTGGCAAAGGAACGATCGACTGACATGAGCCAACTCTCGGTTGGTCCTGGTCGACCGGGCCGGTTGACCGAGGACAAGGGCCGGTCGACCGACAAATGCTTTTTGTTCTCCTTTTAGAGTTCGGACTCCTTTTCTATTTTGGGTCGAATTCAATCAGGATTTTCTAAATCCCTAGGACTCTCTGGCAATAAATATAGGCTAGAGTCCTCATGAATTGTATCTCTATCGGTGATATCCCTATGGTATTCGCTTGTATTGATTGTTGAATCAATAAAATCTCTCTCTCCCTTTTCCTGAGGACGTAGGCAAATTGCCGAATCTTGTTAAATATTGTGTTGATTTGCTTTCTCTCTTGTTTCTCTGTTCTTGAGCGTGTGGGTACTTCTCCGCTGCATCTATCTCTATCGGTGGATTCCTCGTTGGTTGTTGCCCCGTGCGCAACAAAAGTGGTCTAGTCTGAAATCTTTTTTGCCAGCAAAACTTAGGGAACACGTCAAAAGCAGTTTTAATGATTTCATAACTTGTAACTCTAGTTATCTGTATAAAAGGAGATGCGTCGCCATTAGGGTTTATGAGCGAGTGTATGCCATTGTAAATACAGAGTGGATGTGAGGTTCTCTCTTCTTTCCTGTAATCTCTCTGATAATAGTAGTTTTGTGTGCGGCTCCGTGGTTTTTCTCATTTGGGTTTTCCATGTAAATCTCTGGTGTCTTCTATTGTGTGCCTTGAAATGTGATTTGTGTTATTTGATCTTCCCCATCTATTTTTTCGATCCCCAACAACTGATATCAGAGCATCTCAATGAATTCAACACGCAAATGAGCCAGCTGGAATATGTTGAGAATAATTTTGATAAGGAAATTTAGGTGTTGGTTCTACTGTCCAGTCTACCAGAGGCCTGGGATGGTCTCCTGAAGGCGGTGAGCAATTCTTGTGGGATAGGAACCTTGAAGTTTGATGATGAGGTGAGTGTTCTTCTCAGCGAAGAGGCGCGCAAGAAGTCATCGGGTTCGACAAAAATATTAGGGAGTGCCTTGAGTGTTGAAAGGAGAGGAAGACCGATGAATAGAGAAAAGTAAAAGAATGAAAATTCAAATCTAAATCAGGAAGAGGCAATTTCAAGTCAGGGGGTGCCAAATGTTGGCGGTGCGGTGAGAAGGGAACATTCAGAGGGACTGCAAGTAAAAGAAGGATGGAGAAGGAAAAGACAAAGATAAGGCCTCCGCATATGTCACAGACAGTGATGGATCCGATGCTCTAATTCTCTCCTTGGCTGGTTCCAGTGAATCATGAGTGATTGATTCGGATGCCTCCTTTCACGCTACTTCTCGATATGAAATGTTTTAAGATTATGTGAAAGATGAACTTAGAAAGGTGTATCTGGGAGATGATGAAACCTACGACATTGTCGGAAAAGGCAATGTGATGGTTGTTGACACTTAAAAAAGACAAGATTCTTATTAGTCCGAACAATATCTAAACTTGTTGACATTTACAAAAGACAAGTGACAGACGAGCTGAAGACCAGTTTTCACCCATCTCCGAGGGACAGGGAAGCAACTTGGACTCCACTGATCCAGCAAGCAGACAGTGAACCCGGATTGTTTCTAAACAGACCTCAGCAGGTCTAAGGTGCTAACACTTAGCATCGCATGAGCCCAAAGGGATAGCCTCGCTTGAGAGGCTAATATCACTCGACTTCGCCTCGAAGCCATTCGAAGCCTCGCAAGGAAGCTAACTCGCAACTTCGCCACAGAGGACTTCCAGCTCCGCCAAAGGGTTTCTTTCGGACTTCGCCAGAAGGTGCCTCTAGCTCCGCTACGAGCTCAATGCGGGCAGCTCCGCCATTGGTCTGCTATGGTCAACCTTTGACCAATCAAATCTCCAGATGAGATCAGATCTAATCAGATCGAATCCAATTAAGATCAAATCAGAGATCTAATTTGGCAGTTGATTGCCACAATCTCTTAACTCTCCTAAAACGAGTAAGAAGATCAGGAAAAATCCTCCAACGATATGGAAAGGATCAAGAAGATCAACCGACCTGCCAATTCTAGCTTCGCAGAAGCTGATCTTAGCCTCGCAGCAAGGCTACTTTCCGGATTCAAACAGATTCGATTCAATCTGTTTCTATATTTTCAAGGGACGATTATACCCTTGCTCTCCCTATAAATAGCCCACCAGGGGTACAAGGAGAGATACATGCGCAAGGACGATCTCCAGAAAAGGCTGGATTTTCTGAGAAGACTCCACAAGCAGAGACTTCTTCAAAAAGCACCGTGTGCTCTCGACTTCAGAGATCTTTTAGAGAATTGCTTTCTCTATCCAGGGTGTTGATACCCTAACGTCGTCCTTCCTCTCAAGGAATCTCCGGAACCAGGCGAGAAGGAATTCCTAATTGAAGGCGATTTTGAGAAGCAGCAAGAGGGTTCTACCAGCCTTCTATTCTCTGATTCCCGGAACCAGGCGAGAAGAGAATCTCATCGCTCGCATCGTCAAAGGGACAAAGTGGTCGCACGCTGACCAGACTCCTATCGGCACACTTCTCCAGAATCTCTGAGGAGATCTACTTGTAATATTTTTAAGATACTTGTAATTTAGCTCCTCAAACTCTTTTTTGTAAGTTTTCCCCTTTTGCAAACATAATGGAAAACAATGGTTAGCCTCTCAGATGGCTCGATGGAAGAATATCAAGCATGTACCGAAGCTGCAGAGAAATTTGATCTTTGTTGGTCAGCTTGGGTAGAGGTTGATTGTGGAGTGGTGGTTGGCTCCCTCTAGTGAGAGGTGGAGATTGGTTGTGTATCCCTCTTAGTGAAGAGGTGGATTGTGGTTGTTTGGCTAAGGGCCTATCCATCTTGTGTGAGGTGGTGTTTGTGTTGCCTCTAGTGAGAGGTTGTATTGGTTGAGAGAGGAGTTGTGTACTCTCGGTTGTTGTTGCCCTAAATCCTCGGTGGAGGTTCCCTGTGTGGGAGTCCTGTGTGGACAAAGTTAGTGGATTGGAAATCCTTCTCGGTGAAGGCGAGGATGTAGAGCTGGGTGCTCGAACCTCGAAACAAATCTCGTTGTTTGCGTTTGATCCATTGACTCTTACTCTCTCTCTCTTTTATTTGTGCCTTGCATCTTTTCATATTGCTCATTCATATTATATGCTTGGCTTGTTTGTGTGTGCCTCACTTGTGCTTAACCACGAGAGCTTCGTATAGCGCCTCAACTCTTATTCAGAGGAATCAAGAGGAGTTAGTCCAGAGCCCTTCACCGGGAATTCGGCTACACTCGTTGGTTGCATTAAGTGTAGTTGCAATTAGTTTTTAATTTCCGCATTTAGTTCATTAGATTAGCCGTACACCTATTCACCCTCCTCTAGGTGTACTTACATTGTTATGGTACACCGAGTTGTAGGTTCCACCATGGGGAATCAAGGTAGTACTGACTACCTAGTTATTCAGCTTTTAGTTATTAGGGCTATACCCGGACTACGGTGCCACACCAGTTATTCTTTTGTGTGGGGCTATGGTCTTCAGTTATTAGTGCCTTGCGGTTCGTCCTGGTTCAGTGCCAGGAATGTTAGACCGTGGTACCAAGCATGCACGGTACCGTTCCAAAGCACATGCATTACATTGACAGACAATTACAACAATGATAATCTTGTTTGATATGTGAGAAAAACGGCTGTGGTATGTGATGCAGCTAAGTACCACAATAGTTAGGTTAATAATAATCAACCAGATTAGAGACATGTGGTAGATCATATCTCTTTGATATCAGTTGTTCGTTTTACAGTTATGAGTTACCTCTTATTTACAGTTTTATTTATGACATTTTTTGTTCTGTGTTTTCATGCTAGTGATATATACACACTGATTATATGCACGAGCACCTTTCCCCTATTTTTTTTTAAACATTCATTGGGTCACTTTCTGACGACCCTGAATTTGCACGTCCTGATATTGGATATTTTATTTCATTGATCAGGTGTTGATGAGCTCGTACGCTTCGCGAGGAGTCCGGAGTATTCCTCTGTTGGTTAATAGTATTCTTATTTCTTTTGCCTTTCTTTTTATTCATGTTATTTTCTGATTCTCTGTGCATCAGATCCAGTCGTTATTCCATTTATGTATTCATTGTTATCATGTGTTAACATCTATATATGTTATTGCAGTGCTCATAATTTATTATAGTTTATTTTTGTAGCTTGTTCGGGTTACTTAAGGCTTAGCGTATATACGTGGGGTATTTTTCTTGTGTATATGCATTGCCAACTCTCGTCACGTCTCTCTCCGGCGTATTTTAGAAAGCGGGGCGTGACAATCTGTCTTGAGCAATGTGATAGCAGAGGATTTACATCTAGAACAGAAGGATGTTAAAACTATATTTCTTCATGATGATCTGGAGGAGGACATTTATATGATGCAGTCACAGGGTTATTGTTGGCCCAGAGGCCTTCCACTCTAGTTTTGATGATGATTAACTCATGTAGTTATGTTTACTAATAATCTTGTGATGTTTAGTTTCAGATCCTTAATCAAGATATTAGTAGGTGATTAGCTTCAACAAAGGAGTTTTGAAGCCTTTCACTTGGTGACTCAAGAGCCCGAGCATCAAGATCACATATAGCACTCGTGGAGTCAAGCTCGGTGGATCACGTTTTGGATCGAGTCGACTTGAAGATGGAGATCGTCAAGAAGACTTAGGTATCCTAGTTTAGTTTGTGTTTTAGATCCATGTGTAAAGATTAGATAGTGTGATATGCTCAAGTTCACAACACACACACACGTTTTATGTTTTGGATATTGGTTTTCGATTTTGGTTTAACCGATATTGGTTTTCATGAATAGATAGATTCAAAACAAGTTTACATTGTTTAAATGTATATTAGATATGTTCTATATACATACATGCTTCATATCCTAGACAAACTTATTTTGATATGCCTATTCATGAGTTTGGTATTTTGGTATTTTTAACAAAACATATATTTGGAATTAAAGTCAAAAACATGAATATGTATATGTTTCATGTATATTGGATTTCTATCCATATGCATCATGCTTCAATGTGTTTAAGTATCATGTTTTTGTATTTGGATAAGTTTTGGACAAAACGTATTTTCAATTCAAAAATCCTAGTTTTGAAAAATACAGGTTTTGGTTTTCGGCAAAACTTTTATAACACAAAAATGGTTCAAAATGTTTGAAATTTGTGTTGAAATTTTTAACACAAGTTTGTATATCAATGTACTATGATAAAACTATTTTTGTGAAATTTTAGAAGTTTTATGGGATTCTCTAGAATATTTTAATATCAAGTTTTCTGACCCAGATCCCAGCCTGCCAGGCTCTGGCAGTCGACCGGGCCGGTCGACCGGACCCAGAGTCGGTCGACCGGGACGGTCGACGACGTGCACACACCTGTGCACGTTGGCCAGGCATTTGGGCGGTCGACCGTGCGGAGAGCTTTGCTCTCTGGATTTTTACGATCGACCGGCCGGTCGACCGCAGGCTTCCAACGGTCAAAAATATGACCGTTGGCGGTCGACCGAGCGGTCGACCGCCAGCCGCCAAGGCTGACATATCAGCCCCAACGGCTAGTTTTTGTTTGGGCCTATATAAACCCCATTTCTTTGGGATTTTGGCCAAGGTTTCAAGAGGAAAAATTTGCCTTTTCTCTGGTGTTTAAAACAAGTTTTCAAAAGTGTTTAAAGCTTAAAAGATTTCATCTTTGTTTTGTTTTCAAGGGTTTTGGAAAATTCAAAGAAAACTAGGTTTTTGGGATATTGTTTTGGATCTTCATTTTTATCATTTACAAGAGGTTTCCCAAATAGTTTTTCTTTGTTATTTGATTTCCAAAAACACCTTGATTTCCACACTTGAGCTATATCTCCTATCCTATCTATTTAGGATCATTTATTTGTGGGAAAAGGATTTGGTTTGTGGTTGAGATATACCACTTAGTTGTAAACCCCTTTCTTTGTGGATATCCCTCTTTGGTAGAGGTTGATTTGGATTGTGGGGTGCTCCCTCTTTGGTAGAGGTTGAGATTGTGGTTGTTTGGCTACGGGCCTACCCCTCTTGTGTGAGGTGGTGATTGTGTTGCCTCGGTGGAGGTTGTATTGGTTGAGAGAGGAGTTCGGTACTCCCGGTTGTAATTGTACAAAATCCTCGGTGGAGGTTCCCTCGATGGGAGTCCTAGGTGGACAAGTTAGTGGATTAGAAATCCTTCTCGGTGAAGGCGGGGACGTAGAGCTCGGTGCTCGAACCTCGAAACACATCTTGTTGTTTGCGTTTGATCCATTGACTCTTAACTCTCTCTCTTTACCTTTGTGCATAGCATCATTCATATTGTCATATCTTACATGCTTGTGTTGTGCCTTGCATTATTCATATTGCTCATTCATATATTATATGCTTGGCTTGTTTGAGTGTGCCTCACTTGTGCTTAACCACGAGAGCTTCATATAGCGCCTCAACTCTTATTCAGAGAAATCAAGAGGAGTTAGTCCAGAGCCCTTCACGGGGAATTCGGCTACACTCGTTGGTTGCACTAAGTGTAGTTGCAAATTAGTTTTTTATTTCCGCATTTAGTTCTAGATTAGCCCTATCACCTATTCACCCCCCCTCTAGGTGATTTCAATTGGTATCACAGCCTACACTCATGATATTTGGTTTAACCACCTAGGAGTGTGATCTTGGTTAGCTAATCTATCATTTGCATTTGCACGTATATTGTTTGCACACACTCATGGATTGCTTGTCACCTCCCATGTTTGATGTTTCCAACATTGACACATGAAAATTTAGATGTCCATGTATTTGAAACCCTAGGCTTGCATGTTTTCCTTGCCGCTACCAAGAAATGCTATCTTGGTAACCACAATCATATAGGGGCCAATACACTTGCCCTTGAGGCTATTAGAAGCACGCTTAATAAAGATTATCTTATGCTTGTTTCTAACTTTGATTCCGCCTTTGCAGTGTGGAACAAGTTGACCACCTCCGAGCTTCAAACGCGTTATATAATGGAGGATGAATCTAGTGGAGAATCCGAGCCACAATGCTTTATGGTCCAAGGGAATGACTCCCTTGAGGTATCTTCGGAATCTCAATTAGATAATAATGATGCTAGTTCTTCTTCTAATGATTATATTGATGCCAATGCCTTGAATGAAGAACTATCCATTGTTTGTGAAAAACTTTTAGGAAAATATAACCTTTTGAAAAAGAAGACTCTTGCATTAAATAAAGAAAAAGAAAATTTGTCTTCTAAACTTGATTTGTTTTTGCAAGAGAAGGAAGAGATTTCTAGTGAACGTGACTCACTTAAATCTCAACTAGACCTTGCCTTAAAGGAAAATGAGATTTTGAAAAATAGAAATGATTGTAATGAAGTTTTGAAGAAAAATAAAGTTATGTCTTCTAAACTTGATTTTGTTGTAAAAGAAAATGATTCTTTGAAAAACAAAATTGATTTAATTTCAAAGGATTTGAAATTGTTTTAAAGAATAATGCTTCTTTGAAAAATAATAATGATTCTCATGTTTGCCATGCTAGTGTAACTTCACCATCTAGCTCACCTATTGCATGCCACACTTCTTCTTTAATTGAAAATGATATATCCATGCTTAAGAAGAGTGTAGATTGTTTGGGCTCCACTTTGAGCCATTGTGTTTTGAGTCATACACGTTTGGAATCTTTGTTTCGAAAGAAACAAGTTCCATCTTTGCATGCACACCCTCCACGACATACACATGCTCGTCACGGTCACACCCATCACATGTATGCTCATGTGTACACATGTACACATTGTAGACGTAAGGGCCACCTTGCTAAATTTTGCTATGATCGTATACATGATGAAAATTTAGCAACTAAATTTGTTTGGATTAGAAAAGGTACTAACCCCCATGGACCCAAAAGAGTATGGGTACCAAAGACCACCCCTATTATATTTGATGTAGGTGTGGGCTCTCGCATGACGTGAGAGCGATGGTGCCTTGAGGTGGATGCGTTCCGTGCTTAAAGGAGAACATTTGGATGCATCACTTTCAAGGGGAGTTTTGGTGAGAGGACTACCTTGGTTTGGAGAATGTTTGATCGAGTTTTCACCTGCACACAAAAATAATGAAGTTTAGATTTAGAACGAGATGTGCAAGGTTCTCAATTCGAATCCGCGGTAGCAATGGCTATGCGGGTCGTGATCCTCAGGGAGGGACTAGCGATGGAAGCGTTTAAGTAAGATTCTCTAAAAATTATTTTCTTTTATTATTTACAATGGTATATGATATTTACAATGAGAAGGTGAAAAGTAAATTTGAGAGAGATGGAGATCTAAACTAGAATTAGAAAGAAAGAAAACTATACATACATACCTCTTCTACCTTGCTTACCTTTGATCCGTGCGATGACTTACCTTGTCTTGGAAGGCGTATAAGTATGGCGTATAGGATCGTCCACCTTCTTAATCTACACTACGAAAATAAAAGACAAACTAACGAAGGTTTGTTCATCTCCATAGGCCATCAAGGGCTCTTCTTCGGCTAGGCAGTCTCAACGCAATTGGGTCTCATGGTTCACAAGACATTAGAGAGAAAATAGAAGAAAACAAGAACAAAAGAACAAAAATAATAAAAGAACAAAACAAACCTCAAGTGGATTTCATTAACAATGGAAGAAAAGTAGGCTTACACCGCTGTCACCTCAGTACAAGCATGGACTCCTTCCTCCATGAAAGCTTCCTCCACTCTCAGTTACAAAATTTACAAAAGAAAAACGAAAATAAAATCTAACCTAAACTACAAGTTAGCCTAAGAAACCCTAGAATTTGCTCTGTAGATTCTGTGTGCCCTTCTCTGTTGCTTTGCAGGGGTATTTATAGGAGCTGGAAGAAGTAGAGTCCCAGTACAACTCTGTCCTGCAACTTGTTATCATGTTGATCACCGAATATGTCTTATCTGAGGATTGAATTGGAACGTTTGATCAACATAAGAGTTGTAGGTCTTCCAGTCTTCTTTCTGGAGCATCTTGTATCATCAGATTTGAATATCTGTAGCAAAAGGTATGATCTGAATACTAAAACGTGTACAGTCTGAATCCGAATTTATCTTTAAACTCTTCTTCTTTTATCTTTAGGATTGTCTTGCAAGCAACTAGGGTTGAGTAGAAGTCCCTCCCTTTTCTTTTAGTATTTGAAACTATTGCCCTTGGGTAATTGCAATTTTGACATTTGATAATTGCAACTTTTGTATTGGGCTTGAATATGGGCTTTTGGGCTTCTTTTAAGGCTTTAGTCCTTTATTTTAATATTTCGAGGTCTGCACACAATAAATCATAAAATATTAGTAAATGTGCAGAATTATAGGAAAAAATATGAAAATGTGATGGTAAATATAATGATAAAAATGTACTTTTCACTACCAATCACACCCCCACACTAATCTTTTTGCTCGTCCTCGAGTAAAAATCAAAGAGAAAAAGAAAAATTAATCTAACCTAACTCACTTTCGTAGGAATCACGGTTGCACTTAGCACGTGCAACAAGCCGTTAAACCCCTAGGTTACCCTAGAGGACGAGTGTTGTCTCGTGAGGGTTTTCAGCGGATTACACCCACAAAATCCATAAAAAGGAAAATATTTGAAATACTTTTGAAAAGACTAAGTAATCTATAAGTTTTAGGATTATCATTTTTATTCATTCTTAGACTTAGTCTTTATAAAGTAAATTGTTTTCATTTTTAAGTAAGGATCAAAATTGGATTTTGTGTATAGTCTTTTTCGTTACTAAAAATCATATACATCCTTATGAATTTTTACTAGGAATTCCTTAATTTGGACTCTCATGCCTCTATATATATATTTTTTTTTCCTTCTTTTTTTTTTAATATGTATAACTCATCTAATTTTCTTTCGTATAAGCATCAAGGCTTCTTGAGGCCCTCATACCTAACTAATTGGCTATTAGATGTGTTAGTATATATAAAAGTAATTTTTCTTAGTTTAGGCTTTCTAATCCACTCATGTAGCGAACTTAAAGTCGATGACTCCCAAACCGGTCGGCTTTAGGGCACCAGGTGAGAAAACACCCCGCGGACTCAAATTCGAGTGAACTAGGCCACAAAACTAAGAACTTTATTTGTAAACTCACCTTTAGGCGCGAATACTTATGCTTCTTGAGGCACATGTGTCCAGCTTAATTGGTGATTTTTTTTATTTAATAATTTTTTTTATGAGGCACAAGGGTCTTTGTCTTAGAATCCTAGATATGCATTAGGTATGCATATTTCATTAAGGTAAAAATTAAGACTAACTACTTATTCAATTTCTCCTCCTATACCTAAAAATTCAACAATTTATTTATTTTGACCAAGTTTTTAGAAATCCTAATCATGATTTTTCTAATTCTTAAGACTAACTTAGATTTCTTTCAAAAGATAAGTCAAAATATTGTCCTTCTTATAATAATTCTTTTTTTTTAGTTAGCAAATTTTGGTTAGTTTCTACATATGTTAGTATGTTAGTAAAGCCCCCCCACACTTATCTCATGCATTGTCCTCAATGTATGAATGAATGCATATATGCATGAAAAAGAACAAGGGAAGGCAGAAGTTACCTTAGGGTGGTGGTTTCGGTGGTGGTCTAATTGGGCCAAGCGTTGCTACCCAATCAAGATAATATAGTATTTCATGGAGGAACCCACCAAAAATTTTTCTTGTATAACCCACGAAAATGTATGTGTGATTATTTTTTAAAATTTCCACCCCATCAAATTTTCAAATTTCATAATAAATTTCAGAGTCAATTGTGTCAACCTCCTTGTCCCAAAATGGAGTATGAAAAGATGGAATGATTGACTTGGACTTGGGAAGTACGGGAACAAATACCGACTCAGGAAAGAAACTTAAATCAAGTAATGGTTCAGGAGTCGGGCTAGGTTCAGGAAGTGGGTCCAAATCAATAATTTGAAGCTCAAGTCCACAATATTCTTTCCACAATGGAATGTGACTCAATATTGGTGATTCAACTTCAGGAATGATAGGTGTGGGAATTAAGACTGACTCTAAAATATTACCTAAGTCGGGTAACAAAACAGGAGTCAACAATGATTCGGGAATTTGAACTTGATCACAGATTTGAGAATCTAGGTCACATATCTCATTCAGCTCAATATCATAAAAATGAGAACTTGCCAATTTATCCATGGAACTTTCAAAATTGCACAATTGGTCAAGTTCAATATGATCATAAAAAATGGGTGATTCAAATTCATGATGAATAGGCACAGGATCCAATGTTGACTCGGGAAAAGTAAAATCATGTGGAGACACCGGAGTCATTATTGAATCAGGGAGTAGAATTGAATCATCAAGTGGAAGATCATGATCATATTCATGCTCAAGTTCTATTTCAGGAAAGGAAAAACTTGCCAAGTTATCAAAATTTGAAGTTTCGGCAAGTTCACATGATGGCACTGAATTAGAATCTTGTTGTCCAAAGCAACTTGGTTCGTCGGCTCTAAGAGAGTGGTCAGCGATATCAGAATTGGCCGGACGGTGAGAACGCAAAGATTGAACCATCATATCTAAGTCATGATCACGGGCTAATCTAGCCTGAGTCATGGCTGCAAGCATCTTTTCATGGTGTGATTGGGCTTGAAAAGAGGAAGTGTAATCGTGATGAAGGTGTGAGTCGGTGGACTCACGCATCATCATGTCTAAGATTGATGGTGGTTGTTGCTTGGACTCATGCATACTCATCATTTCCTGGATAGATGGTAATCTATTCTGACTGGGTGGATCTGAGTATGAATCTTGGGAATATTGTGGACAAGGTGGAGACGGAGGACAAATTGGTTGAGAATTAGACTCGGGGGAATCGAAACCCCATGAACTCTGTGAAGAGTTGAAACTATTATGGAAATTATGGTTATAAGATGGGGGGTATGGGTTATATACATTCGGATAAGACCATTCCGGCACACTAGGTTGGTCAAAATTATGATATGCAGGGTTGGTAATATCCGAAAAAGGTGTGTAATATGGATTAAAATTGAAAAAATTGTTATATGCCATATCACACAAACACAAACAAAAGAAAAAGAAAACAAACAAATAATCAAACAAAAAGAAAAAAATTCTAACCTAAGTTAGGGTAGACCTATGACCTAGACGACTCCTAACTGGTTAGACTGTCCACGGGAGGTAGGGTGCAGACTTTGACCACAAGTTAATCAGCCAGGTCAGGGCAAGAGTGGTGGGAGGTTTCCGTCAAAGACGTTCCTTAATTAAATAACCACCAATCTTCGGGCTTTCGGCCCTCAATCCCCTTCCTAGACACTGATTTGGCAGGAGTCAACTTCCAGCACTGTTCCCCCTTAGGATAATCTCCTAATTGAGTCCGAGATGTCCCTAGGGCCAACGTCTACTAATTTTAAGTTAGGCTTGGGTTAGTGAGTGCTTGGGATATGATTTTTGGGCTAAGGAAGGGTGATGAAATCCCCACCTTATCTTGTTAATGGGTTATGCCCTAAAATAAATTTGTGCAAGTGTACAAAATATGTAAATAAGATTCACTCAAAGCATCAACCAAGAGATGAGTCCTATTCTACATGCAATGCGAACGTACCTTGCTCCAGCACTCTTCAACAGTAAAAATAAAGGAATTGAAAAGACACGTGCCTAATATGCAAACGTCTAATCAATTTTTATCTTTAACAACAAGTATTTTACTATTGATTAATTAGCAGTAAGCAGGGTTATCACAGAACAAAGTTTAACAGAGCAGTAGACAAATATTGCAATTTGCAGCAACCTACAAAAAGATGGATCAGTAGGGAACTACTCAGGCCGCGGTTTTGCGGCAATTGCCGCGTTTCCGCAGCTCTGAAGTAGGCTCTTGTGCTCTGCCTTCGAGGGCAGAGGCACAAAGCTGCTATATGTCCACTTCTGCTGTCAGTTTCCCTGTTCTCCAAACCTGCAAACAGAAAGAATAAAAGAATTTAGTTATTTTTATATTTAGAGAAAAACTTACCGTCCCTCCCCGGCAACGGCGCCAATTGTTTGATCGAGTTTTCACCTGCACACAAAAATAATAAAGTTTAGATTTAGAACGAGATGTGCAAGGTTCTCAATTCGAATCCGCGGTAGCAATGGCTATGCGGGTCGTGATCCTCAGGGAGGGACTAGGGATGGAAGCGTTTATGTAAGATTCTCTAAAAATTATTTTCTTTTATTATTTACAATGGTATATGATATTTACAATGAGAAGGTGAAAAGTAAATTTGAGAGAGATGGAGATCTAAACTAGAATTAGAAAGAAAGAAAACTATACATACATATCTCTTCTACCTTGCTTACCTTTGATCCGTGCGATGACTTACCTTGTCTTAGAAGGCGTACAAGTATGGCGTATAGGATCGTCCACCTTCTTAATCTACACTACGAAATAAAAGACAAACTAACGAAGGTTTGTTCATCTCCATAGGCCATCAAGGGCTCTTCTTCGGCTAGGCAGTCTCAACGCAATTGGGTCTCATGGTTCACAAGACATTAAGAGAAAATAGAAGAAAACAAGAACAAAAGAACAAAAATAATAAAAGAACAAAACAAATGTCAAGTGGATTTCATTAACAATGGAAGAAAAGTAGGCTTACACCGCTGTCACCTCAGTACAAGCATGGACTCCTTCCTCCATGAAAGCTTCCTCCACTCTCAGTTACAAAATTTATAAAAGAAAAACGAAAATAAAATCTAACCTAAACTACAAGTTAGCCTAAGAAACCCTAGAATTTGCTCTGTAGATTCTGTGTGCCTTTCTCTGTTGCTCTGCAGGGGTATTTATAGGAGCTGAAAGAAGTAGAGTCCCAGTACAACTCTGTCCTGCAACTTGTTATCATGTTGATCACCGAATATGTCTTATCTGAGGATTGAATTGGAAAGTTTGATCAACATAAGAGTTGTAGGTCTTTCAGTCTTCTTTCTGGAGCATCTTGTATCATCAGATTTGAATATCTGTAGCAAAAGTTATGATCTGAATACTAAAACGTGTACAGTCTAAATCCGAATTTATCTTTAAACTCTTCTCCTTTTATCTTTAGGATTGTTGATTGGTAGTGAAAAGTGCATTTTTATCATCATATTTACCGTCACATTTTCATATTTATTTATATAATTCTGCACATTTATTAATATTTTGTGATTTATTGTGTGCAGGCCTCGAAATAATAAAAAGAAAGAATTAAAGCTTAAAGAGCCCAAAAGCCCAGATCCAAGCCCATATTTGAAGCCCAAGAGTAAAAGTGCAAATATCAATTGTCAAAGTGCAATTATGCAAGGGCTAAAGTTGCAATTATTAAAGATGAGGGAAGGATAGAATTCTACCCAACCCTAAACTCTTGCAGGATGAGGATAAAAGCCAAAGAGAGTGCAAAGATAAAAATTCAAAGAATTCGGATTCAGACTGTACACGTTTTAGTGTTTAAATCATAACTTTTGCTACAGTTATGCAAATCCGATGCTTCAAGATGCTCCAGAAAGAACACTTGAAGACCTACAACTCTTATGTTGATCAAACTTTCCAATTCAATCCGTAGATAAGCTGATTTCGGCGATCAACATGATAAGAAGTTGCAGGACAGATTTGAATTTCTGGAGATAAGATCTTTTTGGGAGAGTTGTACTAGGACTCTACATCTTCCAACACCTATAAATATCCCTACAGATGCAACACAGAGAGTACACAGTCCAGAGAAGAGCCAAGGGCCAAAGTTAGGGTTTTTAGGTTTTCTTTCCACCTCTGTATATTTTTTATTTTCTTTTTGTAAAAGCTGAGAGGAGATGATGTATTCATGGAGGAAGGGATCTGCTTGTACTGATGGTGACAGTCGGTGTAAGTGTTATTTTTCCACCATTGTTTAATAATCAAATCAAGGCTTGTTTTATTTTATTCTTGTATTATTCTAGTTTCTTTTATTCTTATTTTAATCTTGTATCTACTTTCTTCTATTTGTTCTCTAATGTCTTGCCCACCATGAGATCCAACTGCTTCGAGAATACCTAGCCGAAGAAGGAACCTTGACGGCCCAATGGCGATGAACAGGTCTTCATAGCTTGTTTTTCATTTCGTAGAGTAGATTAAGAAGGCGGACGATCCCATAAGCCGTGCTTGTACACCTTCCAAGAAAAGGGAAATCATCGCAACGGTTCAAACGGCAAGCAGACTAAAGAGATAAGTTTTCTTTCTTTTTCTTTTCTTTTCTTTTTTGTAGATTAAATACAACTCATCTCCATATTCTTTTCTACCACCCATTGTAAATACCACTTCCTTTCTAACTTAACAAATAAAAATAAAAACTTTAGAGAAACTTGCTTAACGCTTCCATCGCAGTCCCTCCCTGAGGATCACGACCCGCATAGCCCTGCTACCGCGGATTAGAACTGAGACTTGCACATCTATTCTTAAAACTAACATATAATATTTTGTGTGCAGGAAAAATCAGTCAACAAATTGGCGCCGTTGCCGGGGAGGGACGGTAAGTTTATCTCTAAAATAAAATTTTAATTTTTAACTAATTCTTTATTCTTTTCTGTTTGCAGGTTTAGAGAACAGGAAACAGAAACATAGCAGCAGCAGTGGACATATTGCTATTCTGTGCCTCTGCCCTCGAAGGCAGAGCACCAGAACCCACTGTTTTGCCGCCGATCCGTGGCCAGAGCCGCGGAAACGCGGCAACAGTGGTGAATTACTGATCCAATTTTTTGCAGGGTGCTTCAAGTTAAAAATTCTGCTTTCTGCTCTGTTCTGATTTGTTCTGTGATATACCTGTAAATTGCTAATAATTCAACAGTAAATTATTGGTTGTTAAAATAAAAATTTGATTAGACGTTTGCATATTAGGCACGTGTCTTTTCAATTATTTTTATTTACTGTTGAAGAGTGCTGGAGGAGCAAGGTACGTACGCATTGCATGTAGAATAGGATTCATCTCTTGGTTGATTTTCTGCTTTGAGTGATTCTTATCTATTTATCTTGTACACTTGCACTAATTCATCTTAAGGGCATAACCCATTAACAAGATAAGGTGGGGATTTCATCACCCTTCCTTAGCCCAAAAATCATATCCCAAGCACTCACTAACCCAAGCCTAACTAAAAAAGAGTAGACGTTGGCCCTAGGGACATCTCGGACTCAATAGGAGATTATCCTAAGGGGGAACGGTGTTGGAAGTTGACTCCTGCCAAATCAGTGTCTAGGAAGGGGATTGAGGGCCGAAAGCCCGAAGTGTGGTGGTTATTTAATTAAGGAACGTCTTTGACGGAAAACCTCCCACCACTCTTGCCCCGACCTGGCTGATTAACTTGTGGTCAAAGTCTACACCCTACCTCCCGTGGACAGTCTAACCAGTTAGGAGTCGTCTAGGTCATAGGTCTACCCTAACTTAGATTAGAATTTTTCTTTTTGTTTGTTTATTTGTTTGTTTTGTTTGTGTTGGTGTGATATGGCATATAATAATAATTCCAATTTTAATCCATATTACACCCCTAACTATTATTCGGATATTACCAACCCGGCATACCCTAACTTTGACCAATCTAGTGTGCCGGAATGGTCTTATCCGAATGAATATAACCCACACACTTCATCTTATGACTATAATCTTCATAATAATTTCAACTCGTCACAGAGTTCATGGGGTTTCGAGTCCCCCGAGTCTAATTCTCAACCTAATTGTCCTTCATATCCATCTAGTCCACATTCTTCCCAAAATTCATACTCAGATCCACCCATTCAGAATAGAAATCCATCTATCTTGGAAATGATGAGTAGGAATGAGTCCAAGCAAAAATCACCATCAATTTTAGACATGATGATACGTGAGTCCACCGACTCACAAATTTATCACGATTACCCGTCCTATTTTCAAGTCCAATCAGAATATGATCCACCTATCGACTATGAAGGGATGCTAGCTGCCATGACTGAGGCTAAATTAGCCCGTGATCATGACATAGATTTGATGGTGGAATGCTTACACCGGCCGGCTGATTCTGATATCGATGACCACTTGATTAGAGCCGACGAACCAAGTTGCTTGGAACAACAAGTTTCTAATTCAGTACCATCTTGTGAACTTGCCGAAACTTCAAATTCTGATAATTTGGCAAGTTTTTCCTTTCCCGAATTAGAACTCGAATGTGACCTAGATTCTCAAATCTATGATCAAGTTCAAATTCCTGAATCATTATTGACTCCTGTTTTGTTACCCGACTTAGGTAATATTTTAGAGTCAGTTTTGATTCCCACATCTATCATTCCTGAACTTGAATCACCACCATTGAGTCACATTCCATTGTGGGAAGATGATTGTGGACTTGAGTTTCAATTTTTTGACTTGGACCCACTTCTCGAACTTAGCCCGACTCCTGAGCCCTTACTTGATTTAAGCTTCTTCCCTGAGTCAGTATTCGTTCCCGTACTTCCCATGTCCAAGTCAATCATTCCATCTTTTCATACTCCATTTTGGGACAAGGAGGTTGAGACAATTAACTCTGAAATTTATTATGAAATTTGGAAATTTGATGGGGTGGAAATTCTAAAAAATGATTATACATACATTTTCGTGGGTTATACAAGAAAAATTTTTGGTGGGTTCCTCCATGAAATACTATATTATCTTGATTGGGTAGCAACGCTTGGCCCAATTAGACCACCACCGGAACCACCCCCTAAGGTAATTTTCCGCCTTCCCTTGTTCTTTTTCATGCATATATGCATTCATTTCATACATTGAGGACAATGCATGAGGTAAGTGTGGGGGTGGGCTTTACTAACATACTAACATAGGTAGAAACTAACAAAAAATTTGTCTAAAAAAAAAATTTAAAAAAAAAATAAAAAAATGTTATAAAAAGGAAATATTTTGACTTATTTTTTTGAAAGAAATCTAAGTTAGTTTTAAGGATTAGGAAAATCACGATTAGGATTTCTAAAAACTTGGTCAAAATAAATAAATTGTTTAAATTTTTAGGTATAGGAGAGAAATTGAATAAATAATTAGTCTTGATTTTTACCTTAATGAAATATGCATACCAAATGCATATCTAGGATTCTAAGACAAAGACCTTGTGCCTCATAAAAAAAAAAAAGAAAAAAAAAGAAAAAAAAATCACCAATTAAGCTGATACATGTGCCTCAAGAAGCATAAGTATTCATGCCTAAAGGTGAGTAAATAAAATAAAGTCCTTAGTTTTGTGGCCTAGTTCACTCGAATTTGAGTCCGCGGGGTGTTTTCTCACCTGGTGCCCTAAAGCCGACCGGTTTGGGAGCCATCGACTTTAAGTTCGTTACATGGGTGGATTAGAAAGCCTAAGAAGACTAAGAAATATAATATATGTATTAACACATCTAATAATCAATTAGTTAGGTATGAGGGCCTCAGAAGCCTTGATACTTATACGAAAGAAAATTAGATGAGTTATACATGCCAAAAAAAAAAAATTATATTAACACATCTAATAGTCAATTAGTTAGGTATGAGGGCCTCAAGAAGCCTTGATACTTACACGAAAGAAAATTAGATGATGTTATAAAAATACTAAAGAGGCATGAGAGTCCAAGTTAAGGAATACCTAGATTCACAAGGGTGCGTATGACTTTTGGTAACGAAAAAGACTATATTAGAAATTCAATTTTAATCCTTACCTAAAATGAATAACAATTGACTTTATAAAGACTACGTTTGAAGAATGAATAAAATTGAGGATCCTAAAACTTATAGACTACTTAGTCTCTTCCAATATAAGACAAATATTTTCTTTTTTATGGATTTTGTGGGTGAAATCCGCTGAAAACCCTCACGAGACAACACTCGTCCTCTAGGGTAACCTAGAGGTTTAACGGCTTGTTGCACGTGCTAAGTGCAATCGTGATTCCTACGAAAGTGAGTTAGGTTAGATTAACTTTTCTTTTTCTTTGTTTTTACTCGAGGACGAGCAAAAAGATGAGTGTGGGGGTGTGATTGGTAGTGAAAAGTGCATTTTTATCATCATATTTACCGTCACATTTTCATATTTATTTATATAATTCTGCACATTTATTAATATTTTGTGATTTATTGTGTGCAGGCCTCGAAATAATAAAAAGAAAGAATTAAAGCTTAAAGAGCCCAAAAGCCCAGATCCAAGCCCATATTTGAAGCCCAAGAGTAAAAGTGCAAATATCAATTGTCAAAGTGCAATTATGCAAGGGCTAAAGTTGCAATTATTAAAGATGAGGGAAGGATAGAATTCTACCCAACCCTAAACTCTTGCAGGATGAGGATAAAAGCCAAAGAGAGTGCAAAGATAAAAATTCAAAGAATTCGGATTCAGACTGTACACGTTTTAGTGTTTAAATCATAACTTTTGCTACAGTTATGCAAATCCGATGCTTCAAGATGCTCCAGAAAGAACACTTGAAGACCTACAACTCTTATGTTGATCAAACTTTCCAATTCAATCCGTAGATAAGCTGATTTCGGCGATCAACATGATAAGAAGTTGCAGGACAGATTTGAATTTCTGGAGATAAGATCTTTTTGGGAGAGTTGTACTAGGACTCTACATCTTCCAACACCTATAAATATCCCTACAGATGCAACACAGAGAGTACACAGTCCAGAGAAGAGCCAAGGGCCAAAGTTAGGGTTTTTAGGTTTTCTTTCCACCTCTGTATATTTTTTATTTTCTTTTTGTAAAAGCTGAGAGGAGATGATGTATTCATGGAGGAAGGGATCTGCTTGTACTGATGGTGACAGTCGGTGTAAGTGTTATTTTTCCACCATTGTTTAATAATCAAATCAAGGCTTGTTTTATTTTATTCTTGTATTATTCTAGTTTCTTTTATTCTTATTTTAATCTTGTATCTACTTTCTTCTATTTGTTCTCTAATGTCTTGCCCACCATGAGATCCAACTGCTTCGAGAATACCTAGCCGAAGAAGGAACCTTGACGGCCCAATGGCGATGAACAGGTCTTCATAGCTTGTTTTTCATTTCGTAGAGTAGATTAAGAAGGCGGACGATCCCATAAGCCGTGCTTGTACACCTTCCAAGAAAAGGGAAATCATCGCAACGGTTCAAACGGCAAGCAGACTAAAGAGATAAGTTTTCTTTCTTTTTCTTTTCTTTTCTTTTTTGTAGATTAAATACAACTCATCTCCATATTCTTTTCTACCACCCATTGTAAATACCACTTCCTTTCTAACTTAACAAATAAAAATAAAAACTTTAGAGAAACTTGCTTAACGCTTCCATCGCAGTCCCTCCCTGAGGATCACGACCCGCATAGCCCTGCTACCGCGGATTAGAACTGAGACTTGCACATCTATTCTTAAAACTAACATATAATATTTTGTGTGCAGGAAAAATCAGTCAACAAATGTCTTGCAAGCAACTAGGGTTGAGTAGAAGTCCCTCCTTTTCTTTTAGTATTTGAAACTATTTCCCTTGGGTAATTGCAATTTTGACATTTGATAATTGCAACTTTTGTATTGGGCTTGAATATGGGCTTTTGGGCTTCTTTTAAGGCTTTATTCCTTTATTTTAATATTTTGAGGTCTGCACACAATCAATCATAAAATATTAGTAAATGTGCAGAATTATAGGAAAAAATATGAAAATGTGATGGTAAATATAATGATAAAAATGCACTTTTCACTACCAATCAGAGAACTAGAGAAGTGCCTTCATCGGTTTTGGTATCGATCTCTAACTCTCGTTTATATTTACATGCTTTCATATCATTGTTTATAGCATGTTTTGATGTTTATTGATTATTATGATTATGCCATGATAGTTAGATTAGTGATATACATGTTAGTTATTCGAGACACCCATGTTTAATATGGACTTATATCTTTGTGTTCTCACTTTATTTTTAACTAATATGTATGTCCTAGATCTAATGCACATGCATATACATAATGATCATAAGGATGCTTATGACTTTTGTTTTGATGCTAAATGTTTTGATTACTTGTCTAGATGTTAGTTTTCATTAAAACTAGGATATATACTTGTACATATAGTGGGCCACAAATAGATTATTATTTGTTTGTGCTTGAATGCTTGTTTGTACCCATTAGATGTTCTAGTATAGTCTAGTTTTGATGATTCATGCATTTTAACTTGTATTCCCCATTTTAGACATGTTTTATGATCATGTGTTTTCACTTTATGTATATGTCTATCTTGTCCAAACTATTGATTATACATATACATCCTTTGAGCCACGTGCCTTCATGCATATACATTTGTGGACTCGTTATTTTTGGATATGTATGTATACTTTAGTTTGTATAATACATACATATGCCTTGAAGATTAAATAGTTTTTGATGATTTTCATGTTTTAAGGAATTTCAATTGAGCTTATTGCCTACCCTTCATGATTATGTTCTTCACATTTATTTGTACACTCACCTTTCTTGTTTACTCATGCTTTGTTTTCATGAGTCATATTCATGCTTCATTGACTTTGAGTGTTGGATACCATGTGATTTACATGTTTTTCATGAAATATAATTTTGTTTTATTCCTTACTTGAAGGATTTCGTACTAGTTTTCAAGATTTTCATTTAACTAGTTGCGGTATTCTTCGTAATGGTAGAGTTTTCAAATATACTATATTTTTCGAACCTATTTTTGAAAACCCTACCTTCGAAGGGCGGTTGGTTGGGAGACCATGCCTTGTATGCTCCTTATTGAAAATCATTTTAAACATGAGCATGAAATGGGTGGAAAGGATTATGAGTTATACACTTGATATTATTGTTGTTTCAATTGGTATCATTGGATCTTTTCAATTGGTATCAATATTGACATTTCTTGTATACTCATATATTGTTTTTGTGTATGTATGCTTTCATTTGGTATCATCAATTTTGATTGGTACTCATTTTTCATACACCTATACATGTTTTATTTGTGCTTACTATATCCCTATATTTTTGAGCACAAATGTTGTATATGCTAAGCTTAATTTTTTTAATGACTATTATGTTTCAATTGATAAGTTTTCAATTGGTATACTAATACAAGCTTATGCATCGTTTTATTTGGTATTTCATAAAGGGGGAGAAAATTCGTATTTTATCTTTCAATTGGTATTTTGTTTACCTTTGATTTCTACTCCCACGCTTTATGTTGAAAATTGATTGAAAAATAGATTTTAATTTGGTATCATATGTTCAAAATGAAAAATATTTACAATTGGTATCAAGACTTTGTTTACTTTCAATTGGTACTATTGATTTATTTCTTTCAATTGGTATCATTGATAATAAGAATTTTTATATTGACTATCTTTCAATTGGTATCATGGTTCACTTATATTGATATATTTTTTAATTGGTATCATGTTGGAAGAATATGATTTATTATTTACTTAAGCCCCTTTGTTGATGATTGACAAAAAGGGAGAGAATTATTTGAGTTTATATGCATGTTTCTATGATTATGCATGCTTTTATATTGGTATCAAGTTTTGGTATCAAGAGTATTTGTTTTAAGAACATAGTTTGGTTAGTTTGATTTTTTATTGGTATCAAGAGCTTCTTGTTTTATTTTTTAATTGGTATCAAGAGCTTGTTTAATTTATGCATGTTGATGCATTTCATGTTTGGTATCAAGAGCTTGTTTTATTTATGCATGTTGATGCATTTCATGTTTGGTATCAAGAGCATGTTTTTATATTTGTTTTCAAAAGCTTATTTTATGCATGCCTATGCATTTTCATGTTTAGTATTCATTGCATATCTTATTGTTTATTGTGATGCATGAGTTAAGGGGGAGCTTCTTTGAAGCTTAACTTTAATCCATGCATATATAACTCCATGAGTTTTGTCATCATCAAAAAGGGGGAGATTGTTGGCCCAGAGGCCTTCCACTCTAGTTTTGATGATGATTAACTCATGTAGTTATGTTTACTAATAATCTTGTGATGTTTAGTTTCAGATCCTTAATCAAGATATTAGTAGGTGATTAGCTTCAACAAAGGAGTTTTGAAGCCTTTCACTTGGTGACTCAAGAGCCCGAGCATCAAGATCACATATAGCACTCGTTGGAGTCAAGCTCGGTGGATCACGTTTTGGATCGAGTCGACTTGAAGATGGAGATCGTCAAGAAGACTTAGGTATCCTAGTTTAGTTTGTGTTTTAGATCCATGTGTAAAGATTAGATAGTGTGATATGCTCAAGTTCACAACACACACACACGTTTTATGTTTTGGATATTGGTTTTCGATTTTTGGTTTAACCGATATTGGTTTCATGAATAGATAGATTCAAAACAAGTTTACATTGTTTAAATGTATATTAGATATGTTCTATATACATACATGCTTCATATCCTAGACAAACTTATTTTGATATGCCTATTCATGAGTTTTGGTATTTTGGTATTTTTAACAAAACATATATTTGGAATTAAAGTCAAAAACATGAATATGTATATGTTTCATGTATATTGGATTTCTATCCATATGCATCATGCTTCAATGTGTTTAAGTATCATGTTTTTGTATTTGGATAAGTTTTGGACAAAACGTATTTTCAATTCAAAAATCCTAGTTTTGGAAAATACACGTTTGGTTTTCGGCAAAACTTTTATAACACAAAAATGGTTCAAAATATTTGAAATTTGTGTTGAAATTTTTAACACAAGTTTGTATATCAATGTACTATGATAAAACTATTTTTGTGGAATTTTAGAAGTT
Organism: Agave tequilana; assembly: GCA_038442645.1. Classification (NCBI taxonomy): domain Eukaryota; kingdom Viridiplantae; phylum Streptophyta; class Magnoliopsida; order Asparagales; family Asparagaceae; genus Agave; species Agave tequilana. The sequence continues at coordinate 26,014 of JAVJIF010015484.1, read as the reverse complement.
TTATGGGATTTTCTAGAATATTTTAATATCAAGTTTTCTGACCCAGATCCCAGCCTGCCAGGCTCTGGCGGTTGACCGGGCCGGTCGACCGGACCCAGAGTCGGTCGACCGGGACGGTCGACCGACGTGCACACACCTGTGCACGTTGGCCAGGCATTTGGGCGGTCGACCGTGCGGTCGACCGGCCAGAGAGCTTTGCTCTCTGGATTTTTACGGTCGACCGACCGGTCGACCGCAGGCTTCCAACGGTCAAAAATATGACCGTTGGCGGTCGACCGCCAGCCGCCAAGGCTGACAGATCAGCCCCAACGGCTAGTTTTTGTTTGGGCCTATATAAACCCCATTTCTTTGGGATTTTGGCCAAGATTTTCAAGAGGAAAATTTGCCTATTCTCTGGTGTTTAAAATAAGTTTTCAAAAGTGTTTAAAGCTTAAAAGATTTCATCTTTGTTTTGTTTTCAAGGGTTTTGGAAAATTCAAAGAAAACTAGGTTTTTGGGATATTGTTTTGGATCTTCATTTTTATCATTTACAAGAGGTTTCCCAAATAGTTTTTCTTTGTTATTTGATTTCCAAAAACACCATGGTTTCCACCCTTGAGCTATATCTCCTATCCTATCTATTTAGGATCATTTATTTGTGGGAAAAGGATTTGGTTTGTGGTTGAGATATACCACTTAGTTGTAAACCCTTTCTTTGTGGATATCCCTCTTTGGTAGAGGTTGATTTGGATTGTGGGGTGCTCCCTCTTTGGTAGAGGTTGAGATTGTGGTTGTTTGGCTACGGGCCTACCCCTCTTGTGAGAGGTGGTAATTGTGTTGCCTCGGTGGAGGTTGTATTGGTTGAGAGAGGAGTTCGGTACTCCCGGTTGTATTTGTACAAAATCCTCGGTGGAGGTTCCCTCGGTGGGAGTCCTAGGTGGACAAGTTAGTGGATTAGAAATCCTTCTCGGTGAAGGCGGGGACGTAGAGCTCGGTGCTCGAACCTCGAAACACATCTTGTTGTTTGCGTTAGATCCATTGACTCTTAACTCTCTCTCTCTCTCTCTCTCTTTACGTTTGTGCATAGCATCATTCATATTGTCATATCTTACATGCTTGTGTTGTGCCTTGCATTATTCATATTGCTCATTCATATATTATATGCTTGGCTTGTTTGAGTGTGCCTCACTTGTGCTTAACCACAAGAGCTTCATATAGCGCCTCAACTCTTATTCAGAGGAATCAAGAGGAGTTAGTCCAGAGCCCTTCACGGGGAATTCGGCTACACTCGTTGGTTGCACTAAGTGTAGTTGCAAATTAGTTTTTTATTTCCACATTTAGTTCTAGATTAGCCCTATCACCTATTCACCCCCCCTCTTGGTGATTTCAGTTATATCATGCCGGAAAAGGAGCAGTTAGTTTGCAAGCTCAAAAAGAGTCTCTATGACTTGAAACAGTTTTCGATGCAGTAGTATTTGAAGGTTGATAGGTTCATGGCTAGTAGTGGTTACACGAGACTGAAAGCTGATCATTATTATTATTCCAAGTGCTTTGAGAATTCGTACATCATACTATTACTATATGTAGATGATATGCTTGTTGCTGAATCAAGCATCAAGGACATTGTGAATCTCAAGGCCAAGTTGGCAAAGGATTTCTCAATGAAAGAGTGGAGTCTAGCGAAGAAAATTTTTGGAACGAGGATCAGCAGAGAGAGATAAATGGTTGTTGAAGCTATCACAAGCTGAGTATGTGAAGAAGGTGCTGAAATGGTTTCACATGTCGGATGCTAAACCTGTAAATGTCCCACGAAGAGGTCACTTTATAATCTCAAAGGCACAAGCTCCGACAACAGAAGTGAGAAGACTCTCATGTCAAAGGTGCCATTTGCATCAGTTGTGGGTATCCTGATGTATGCTATGATCTGTACGAGGCCAGACAGTGCTCAAGCAGTGAGAGTTATCAGAAGATACATGAGTAATCTCGGGAAGGAGCATTGAAAAGCAGTGAAGGGGGTCCTCGAGATATCTGAAAAAGAGTTCAGATACGACATTATGTTATGATGGCACAAACATTTGTCTGCATGAATATGTTAATTTCGACTTTGCGGGTGATGTAAATAGTAGGAGGAGTACCACTGATTATGTCTTCACATTGGAAAGTGGAGTAATGAGCTGGGTGTCGAGGCTACAAAAGACAGTTGCCTTGTCTACGACGTAGGCTAATATGTTGCAGCGACAAAAGCTTGAAAGAAGTTGATATGGCTGAAAAATTTCTTGCAGGACCTCAGCAAGGTGCAGATGAGGCCTCCACTATATAATGATAGTCAGAGTGATATAAATCTAGCCAGTAATCCAGTCTATCTGACAGAACCAAGCACGTTGATGTTTGGTACCACTTCATATGTATACTCTTGAAGGATGGTGTGTTGTCACTGGTGAAGATACACACAAGTCAGAACCCTGCGTCATGTTGACCAAGGTGGTCACGGTGGAGAAGTTGAAAAGTTGTTCAGCTTCTATGCGTTTTCAAGGCTGAGGATCTGGAGTTGAGTCGCATCAAGTTCACTATTAATCTAAAGTTAGAATACAAGTACTAGAGAGAAGAAGTGTCGCTGCTGTGGCAATAATGGGTCTCCAAGTGGGTGATTGTTACATTGTGGAGCCTAATTATTATCTTGACGGATTGTCATCTTGGAATTGGAATCTCAGAGCGAGATCAAAGCACTCTGAGTCATGGCGTTGGATGACTCTGAGTTATGGCGTTTGGACGAGTTTGAAGTATCAGTTGACTGCAAGGTCTGAGTAAAAAAGGATATACGGAGCGCCTAAGTCTCTGGATCGATAGCCTCTGGAGTGGTGGAGTCTCGGGCGGAAGTTCACTCCGAAGCATCCAGCCGGAGGAGCACTCCAAAGTAATAGAATATAGTAGCTTATCAGAGGTGCTTAGCGGAAGCAGTCCAGTGTCCGGTCCGGTCCAGTCCAGCATGGAAGTGATCTAGTCTGAAAGCCTCTTTGCCAACAAAACTTGAGAACACGTTAATGACAATTTAGTGATTTCATAAATTGTAACCTTAGTTATCTTCATAAAAAGGGATGCGTCAAATCATTAGGTTTTATGAGCGAGTGTATGCCATTATAAATACAGAGCGATTGTGAGGTTCTCTCTTCTCTCATGTAATCATTTTGATAATAGTGGATCTGTGTGCGGCTTCATAGCTTTTTCCACTTGGGGTTTTCACGTAAATCTCTAGTGTCTTCTATTGTATGGCTTGATCTGTGATATGTGTTCTTTGATCTTCCCCATCTGTGTTTCGATCGCCAACAAAGGGCTTTTGGGATGAAGGTAACAGTCAACAGCACATCACCTAATAAGGAGAAAGAGTCAATTGAACGCCTGGGGGCTAACGCGTTCTTGATCAGCCACAACGAAGAACAAATGAAGGTAAATGCAAATAAACATTGCATGATCTTTTTGCACGTTCTTTTAATTTGTACTCAAACAATATTTCTGCATTCAGGCAGCAATTGATAGCATGGATGGTGTAATTGATATATTTTCCATAGTACATCCCGTGGCTCCATTGGTAGACTTACTCAAAGTTCATGATAAGCTTGTTCTCATGGGCGCTCCAGTAGAACCTCTATTTGAGCCTACAATTCCTCTACTTCGGGGTAAGAAGTAAAGCACTCATTTCTTTTGAAATAATTTTTATTATTTTATTATATTATTCAAATCCGTGATAATTCTTTAATCATGCAGGAAGGAAGATTGTGGCAGGTAGCAACATTAGAGGTATAAAAGAGACACAACAGATGAGAGATTTTACTGCAAAGCACAATATAACGACAGATGTAGAAATCGTATCGATTTACTACATTTTTTGGGGAGAAAACAGGACCGAGGTCCAGTTCAGATTGTATTAATTAGACTGAGAATTAAATACAAATAAAGGAGAAGAAGTTCCCTCATTAAGCAAGTGAGCGAAAGAGAAGAAATACAAGAATGTAATACGCACTAAAAGGAAAATGAAAAAGTACAAGACAACTCTCTTTTCTTCTAGAGGTTTGAGTAGAATAGTGTCCGATGAGTAACTTCTTTTGTGAAGCTCCTTTCTTGGTGAAAGATTCTCAAGTTTCATTCAATCCAAATAGACTAGGGAACAACTTGAACGCGAATATCCCATCTCTTTTGAGTAGTTCCAGGAATGTATAATGTCCTCCATTCTTCCCACATGTAACGAATGGACATATCAACCATGATGGAAAGTTCAAACCAGTGATGATAGGGCCCATACTCGCTTGGCAAAGTCACAGGATATTAAGATATGAGTAGATGACTCTGGGTGAATGCCACAAAAAGGACATTGCGTTTGTGGTGCAGTATGGCGGCGATGTAGGTAGAGACTAGTAGGTAACCTATCCCGAATAGCTACCCAAGTTGTAATCTTTACATTGAGCGGCATCATCGCTTTTCACAGATATTTGTAGTGGATTTGTTGTAACCCCCGACCCTAGATGTATGTGTCATCATATCAGTACTTGATACAACGTACAAATTTGATTTAACTTTTCTGAGAGTCAGACTGACCCGGCTTCAATTTCAGATATTATTTTCTAATATTTTAGGTTTTTCAAAATTTTGTAGAGTTTTTCTGCATTATCTTGGAAAATCTCCAAATTCAGTTTCGATCGATACTGTAATATTCCTAGTTAGTAATACTGTTTTTTTATTTTTTTAAAGTATTTAATTTGATTTACTGATTATTTTATCATTATTATTAATTAACTTAATTTATAGTTACTATTATTATTAAATATACAAATTATTTTTAAGATGATAAATGGTAATTTGTCTTTATATATTATAACCTTTATTTCTTATCAATATTTCTAGTTACTTATTACTATTATTTCTAATATTATTCCTATTATTAACTGATATTATTAGTGGTAGTTATTACTATTATTATTCTTCCATTATGATTATTAGTTATTGTTATTACTATTAGCGTTATTATTATTGTTGGTGTTTATTAATTATTATTAGTGTTACATTATTTTATTTATTTATTTTAATATTAGTATAAATATTAGTGATAGTCTTTGTTAAATTATCATTTCTATTATTATTGTTACTATTAATTATCATTATTAATATTGTTAATTTTGTAATTAAGTATTATTATTTTTATTAGTGTTTTATTAGTAGTATTATTAATGGTTATAAATAACTCTTACTATTATTATTAACTATTATTATTTTAATTATTACTATTATTACTAAGCTTGTTGTGTATATTATTGTTAATTGTGATTAGTGTTATTATTATGTATTAGTATTATTGCATTTCATTATTCCTATTTTCCATTCTTATTTCCTACTCTTTACCCTTTAACCCGGTACCCATACCCGTTATCCTCTTTTATCCCCATACTCATGATCTTATACCCATTAGATAAACCTGAAACCCAATAACCCAATTCTCCCACTATATAATCTAAGCCTAAACCTAATTCCAACTATAATTATCTTCATCATCTCTTCTTCTTCCCCAAATCCACTGCCGCCACTAACATCATACCCGAGCACCCCCTAAACTTCAGCCCATCTCTCTCCATGGCCGATCACCCCCACGGGGCCGCTCCCTGGCCAACACCCAACTTGCCGAAGACGGCCGATAGCCGCTCAAGCATACCCAGCCCATCCCTCCACACCTGGCCTTTGACGTAAGCATCACACCAACCCCCTCCGTTAATCGCCTCCTTATTCTGCCACGACAAACCCCGGGCATACTCCTCCTCCCCTCTGCCGGAGCACGAGCCAGCCGCCCACATCCGTGTCGTGATCAACCTCCGAGCATCACCCATGGGCGCCATCACCACTCCATTCTCCCGCATCCACCGTGCCCATCTCCAAGATGCCTCAACAGCAGCCCTATCCCTGGTCTGCAAAGCCCGTGGCAACAGCTCGGCCTTCCCTCTCGAGCCTGGCGCGCCATCACCTCGATCACCCAACCACGACCTCTGCAAACTCCTGATCATGCACCATAGGCATCCCCGCACCAAGCAACATCCCCCCATGCTGCACATCTCTCCTTGGCTGCCTCTCTTCTAAGGAGCTCTGCGGCGTTGTCGGCAAGCTTCTCTCCATCTCCGAGATCATAACCGCCATCACCGGATCTCTCTTCCTCTCCATCGGCCTCCGTCGGCGCACCGGAGCCACCCCATGGCCGGGCCTTGCACCCTGCGTGAGTGCTTTCTCCCTCTCTACATGGATTTGAATTTATAAGTGTATGTATATTTACATTAATGTGTTCAATTTTATGGCATTATGTGTAGTATATGCATGCATGTGTATTAGTGTGTGTTTGGGTGAGTATGAGTTTCAGTTGCGGCATTCAGACTCGTTCCTGCCATTCGACCGGTAACCAGAGACCCGAACCCGATCCTGATTCGTGTCCGCTACGGACCCGATACATTGACGATTCGGAAATCGACCCATGGGATGATCCGAAAATCCATACCAGTTCGTGTGGTGAATACCAGACGGCGATTCGGTTCCAAAATCGTGTCATTTTATGTGAGTGTTTGCTTTTGTCTTGTTTATTTATTTACCATTGTCAATATGTATTTATGTTTTACTTTTATCATTTCATGTGACTATTTGATGTATTTTACTAGTGTGATTACCTGTATCACTTCATGAGACATTAGTGATTGTTCATCTTATTTATGTAGTTAATATGAGCATTTATCAGTGTCATTTCATGTGTTAGTATTTCGTCGTTGTTGGCTTAGGCTTAGTATTTATACACCTTAGACTGTAGTTTGACTCGATCTATTGATTGGCTGAATTAGTTCTTATTTGAGCATCAGTTGTCTACAGTTTATCATGTTATCTTTTACAGTGATGTGAGTATCAGACTGAGCTTATCATGTTATCTTTTACAGTTTATCATGTTATCTTTTATCGGTATTCTTATCCCTCTTGCCATTTCTTTATTCCTGTTTCTGTAGTTTTCTTGATTCCTGTATATCAGACTGAGCTTCTATTCCATTTCTTGTTTCATGTGTTATCATGTGTGGGCATCTATATGCGATATTGCAGTGATCATGATTTATTATAGTTTAGATTTATAGCTTGTTTCAGGTTACTTAAGGCTTAGCGCGTATATGTGGGATATTTTTCTTGCATATATACGTCGCTGACTCGCGTCGCATCTCCGCTCCAGTGTATTTTGGGAAGCGGGGCGTGACAGAGTTTTCTTTGGTACCAGAGCCTAGGTTTTTGACTTACAATCCTTCTCTTTTTGCAAGAAAATCTAGTTCTTATCGGTAACTTGAAACAAGCTATAGTTACACTGTAATATACATATTCTATCAATATTATGATATTCAGTCCACTTGTGAATTGACCGTCCTCCCTTTGGAATTCCATTAGTTGATCTTTTGATATTCATAATTCCAACACTTCCTTTAGAGTGATTTGGATTCCATCTTGATTCCATTCTCCTTTTCAATTCTATTTTTTTGATTCTATCTCTTGAGTCTGGTTACTCCATGTTGAAGCGGTAGCAGAAGTCAGAGTAGCGCAGCGGAGCGTGGTGGATTCATGATACGCTTGAGAAGCGACGTGGAAGCTTGTTTGTTTTCTCTCTTGATTTTGATTCTTTTATCGTCCCTGCCTTATTGAAATTTCGGGAACGAAATTTTTATAAAATGGGTAGAATGTAATAGTCCTAGTTAGTAATACTATATTTTTATTTTCTAAAGTATTTAATTTGATTTACTGATTATTTTATTATTATTATTATTAATTAACTCGATTTATAGTTATTATTATTAAATATACAAATTATTTTTAAGATGGTAAATGGTAAGTTGGCTTTATATATTATTACCATTATTTCCTATCAATATTTTTAGTTACTTATTACTATTATTTCTAATATTATTCCTAATATTAACTGATATTATTAGTGGTAGTTATTACTATTGTTATTCTTCCATTATGATTATTATTTATTATTATTACTATAAGTGTTATTATTATTATTATTGTTGGTGTTTATTAATTATTATTAGTGTTACTATTATTTATTTATTTTTTTATTTTAATATTAGTATAAATATTAGTGGTAGTAGTAGTTGTTAAATTATCATTTCTATAATTATTGTTACTATTAATTATCATTATTAATATTGTTAATTTTGTTATTAAGTATTATTATTTTTATTAGTGTTTTATTAGTATTATTATTAATGGTTATGAGTAACTCTTACTATAATTATTAACTATTATTATTGTTAATTGTTATTATAATTACTAATCTTGTTGTTTATATTCTTGTTGATTGTAATTAGTGTTATTATTATGTATTAGTACTATTGCATTTCAGTATTCCTATTTTACATTCTTATTTCCTACTCTTTACCCTTTAACCTAATACCCATACTGGTTATCCTCTTTTATCTCCATATTCATGATCTTATACCCATTAGATAAACCTGAAACCCAATAACCCAATTCTCCCACTATATAATCTAAACCTAAACCTAATTCCAACCCTAATTATCTTCATCATCTCTTCTTCTTCTTCCCCAAATCCACTGCCGCCACTAACATCACACCCAAGCACCCCCCGACTTCAGCCTATCTCTCTCCATGGCCGAGCGCCCCCACGGGGCCGCTCCCCGGCCAACACCCAACTTGCCGAAGACCGCCTGATAGCGGCTCAAGCATACCCAGCCCATTGGCTGCCATCCCTCCACACCTAGCCTTTGCCGTGAGCATCACACCAACCCCCACCGCTCATCCCCTCCTTGCTCTGCCATGGCAACCCCCGGGCATACTCCTTCTCCCCTCCGCCGGAGCGCGAGCCAGCCACCCACATCCGTGTTGTGATCAACCTCCAAGCATCACCCATGGGTGCCACCACCACTCCATTCTCCCGCATCCACCGTGCCTCATCACCAAGATGCCCCAACAGCATCCCTATCCCTGGTCTGCGAAGCCCGTGGCAACAACCCGACCTTCCCTCTCGAGCTCGGTGCTCCATCACCTCGATCACCCAACCACGGCCTCTACAAACTCCTGATCACACACCATAGGCAGCCCCGCACCAAGCAACTTCCCCCTATGGTGCACACCTTTCCTTGGCTGCCTCTCTTATACAGAGCTCCGCGGCATTGCCAGTAAGCTTCTCTCAATCTCTGAGATCACCACCGCCATCACCGGATCTCTCCTCCTCTCCGTCGGCCTCCGTCGGCACGCCGGAGCCACCCATGGCCGGGCCTTGCACCCTGCGTGAGTGCTTTCTCCCTCTCTGTGTGGATTTGAATTTATAAGTGTATGTGTATTTATATTAATGTGTTCAATTGTATGGCATTATGTGTAGTATATGCATGCATGTGTATTAGTGTGTGATTGGGTGAGTATGTGTTTCAGTTGTGGCATTCGGACTCGTTCCTGCCATTCGAACCGGTAACCGGAGACCCGGACCCGATCCGGATTCGTATTCGCTACGGACCCGATACACTGGCGATTCGAAAACCGACCCATGAGATGATCCGGAGATTCGTACTAGTTCGTGCGGTGAAGACAAGATGGCGATTCGGTTCCAAAATCGCGTCATTTTCTGTAGGTGTTTGCTTTTGTCTTATTTCCTTATTTATCATTGTCAATATATATTTGTGTTTTATTTTTATTATTTCATGTGACTATTTGATGTATTTTACCAGTGTGATTACCTGTATCACTTCATGAGTTATTAGTGATTGTTCACCTTATTTATATAGTTGATATGAGCATGTATCAGTATTTCATGTGTCAGTATTTCGTCTTTGTTGGCTTAGGCTTAGTATTGATACACCTTAGACTATAGTTTGACTCGATCTATTGATTGGCTGGATTAGTTCTTATTTGAGCATCAGTTGTTTACAGTTTATCATGTTATCCTTTACAGTGATATGAGTATCAGACATTACTTACAATTCTCTATCATTACTTATAGCTTTATTCATGTTACCTGCTTTTTATATTCCATTCAGTATTTATATGATAGTGTTGTAGCCTGATTACATTGTTTATATGCATGAGTAACTTCCTCTTTTCACATACACTCATTAGGTCGCTTCTGACGACCCTGAATTTGCACGTCCAGATATTAGATGCTTTGTTTCTATTGTTCCGGTATTGGATGAGCGCATACATGTTGCTAGGAATCTGGAGTTTCTCTCTACCTAATTCTGATATTCTTATCCCTCTTGCCCTTTTTATATTCATGTTTCTGTGGTTTTCCTGATTCCTATATATCAGACTGAGCCTCTATTCCATTTCTTATTTCACGTGTTATCATGTGTGGACATATATATGCGATAATGCAGTGATCATGATTTATTATAGTATAGATTTATAGCTTGTTTCGGGTTACTTAAGGCTTAGCACGTATACATGGGGTATTTTCCTTGCGTATTTGCGCCGGCTCGCTTCGCTTCTCCGCTCTAGCGTATTTTGGGAAGCGGGGTATGACATATACCGATAATTGACTCCATGATTTTTGATTTACAAATATGATTGAATTTTTGGAATCTACCTTCAAATTATTCTTTAAAATCATATTTTCTATTTTAGCATATTTTTGGAGATTTTTCTAAATTAGTCAAAAATTCTGCCGAACCGGTATCGCCGATACATTTCAAAATCAGACTGAATTTATTAAATCTGATTTCATATTACTCCTTAGCGTAATATTTTCTATTTTATGAAATTTTGAGACTTGTTCAGACTAGTCTAAATTTATTGAATAAAATAATATTAAATAATCTTTTTTTTAATTATTCTTTTCCTCCACCAATCATCTCCTTTCCTTCTCCCCCAAGCCAATAACCCAGCCTCCGCCTCTCGCCACCGCCTTTTCTCTCTCCTTGAATAAAATAATATTAAATAATCTTTTTTTAATTATTCTTTTCCTCCACCAATCATCTCCTTTCCTTCTCCCCAAGCCAATAACCCAACCTCCGCCTCTCGCCACCGCCTTGTCTCTCTCCTTTCTCTCCTATAAACTCTCTCCCTTTCTCTCCCTATTTACCCTTACTCTCTCTCCTCTTCAACTCTATCTAAGACAGACACCCTCACCCACTCAATTTCCCCTCTTTTTCAACTAGGCGCACCGTCGGTCTGTCCTGGCCAGACCGGCCACCAGCGCAACACCCCCCCGCGGCCTAGTCCCCCCTCTCTCACTCCACTCTTTCCTTCTCCTCACTCTCTTGATCTCTCATATACTCTCTATTTTCTCCCTCCACTCTCTATCTCTCTTTCCCTCCTCTATTCTCTCTCCCCATAATCGTCGTCAGCGGCCAACACCTCCGCCACGCCGTCAGCGGTCACCACCGCGCCTCCTGGCTCGGCTTGGTTCCGTCGCGCCCGGTCAATCACCGCCCCTCCTCTTCTTCCTCCTCCTCCTTTTCTCCCTTTCTTTCTTCTCTTCGCTTCCTCTCTCTCTCTCTTTCTCTCTCTCTCCGCCGTCGGCGCCGGCCCGGCGGAGCAGCGTCGCCGCAGGGGCGACCGAGCCACTGCCGGCCAGGGCTGTCAGGCCATGCCTGGCTGTTGCTACTCCTCTCCCCTATTCTCTCTTTCACTCTCTATCTCTCTCTTTCTCTTTCTTATTGGGTATGAACCCACAAACCCACAAAACCTGACCCAGACCTTATAACCCAATAACCCATTCACTTAAGTTATGGTTTTGGGTTATTAGATCTAAATCTGACCCGTTAGTAACCTAAACCCGCTTCAAAACCATAAAAGGTAAAATTGCATAAAACCCTCTAGTAATTTATAACATTTGCATTTTGACATATTTATTACATATTGAACCTATTTTATTTGATTTTAGTGTTCGGGCGATATCTTGAGTATCTGGACTTCGAATTGGACGATTCTGGAGCCGTTGCGATTGTAAAAAGACGATCTACATTTCGTGATAACTATGCTAGTATTTTTCTTTTACAAATTATATTATTTCATATTGAATGAAATTGATTGTTGTATATAAAACATGATTATCAGTAAACCACTGTAAATATTATTTAATAAATTGTGATTAATGGTAAATCATTGAAACTATAATATGCTTGATAGCACTTTAAACATGTTCAATAAGATAATAATTTATCCGATTTCTTGACTTAATATAAAATATAGGTGAAATATTTATATATTGAGTAAATATTAGAGTGTTGATAAAAGTATTTCAGATTAATAAATAAATTGATAAGTACTAACATGGTAATAGATATTTGTATTTAATTAATTTGTGGTAATGATTAATAATATTGAAATTTTATACATATATTGATATATATATATATTATATATATATATATATATATATATATATATATATATATATATATATATATATATATATGTTTACACATGTTCATATTACTTGTATTACCATGACACTGACACCGTTGCCAAATCACTGATACACTGGACACTGATCATGCATGTTCAAGTATATGTTAGTTATATTTATAGACATCCTTATTTTATGTACTTGTATCACCGTTACACTAATGCTCTATTATACGAACACTGTCATTTCATGTACCGATATCCCCATTATATATATTGTTACACTGAACATTATTATTTCATATTCATATACCACTGATACACGGGCACGTTATTACACTGATACTGTTGCATGGATGCTTTGTCTACAGTTATCTCATATTCTTTCATCACTGTTACATAAATTCACATTTATACATGCGATGATTGTCTCTTTGTTCCTGTTGCATGTAACATTATTCATGTTACATGGATTATTGTTACATAGATATTCATGTATTCACATTACATAACTGTTTGCCGTTATTGATATTGATATATATTGTTACTGGACATGTTAGCTATTAATATCTGATGTGTGGTGGGCGCTATCTCTTAAATCCCACATCTCATGTTTTCTATTTTCCGTTATCCTTTTTAATGATATCAACATAGCTCATGTCTAGTTATCGTGTTTCATGTATCATGCACTGTTATTATTCCTAACATACTGTGTAATTCATTTATGATAAATATAACATGAGGTTGGGAGAGACTTGACGGTTGACTAGGTCTTGTCAGATGGGTTTCTGAATCCATTATTAGTTCCACCACAGGGGATAGGGTAGTGCTGGCTACCGTCTGTTATATCTCATTGAGCTCTCGTTTCCTGTTACTTGTTACAGCCCTAGCGGGCTAGCCTTGGTCTCAGTAGCCAGGGGTCAATTTAAGGCTGTGATCCCGGATTTGCACGGGATACACTCACCCGATTAGAGCTTTTTGACCATTGAGTTTTCAATTAATATAATAAAACAATAATAATAGTAATTACAGAGGGAACGCTTGTTATTTGGTCACTCTCTCATTCGGATAATGGTACCCGTATGCCATGTTCGGATGGAATATGGGCTCGGTATGAACTGCCAGTGGTAAAGATACTAGAAGAGATTGATTAAAATATCAGGCGATACTAATTGTTATTATTGTATAAATAACATGACATATTCGATACATATATAATATTGTCTATTTATACTTATTACACTTTTTGCTATCTTATCTAACATCATGTCACATGTATACTTTGCACTTCTTGTATTTTTCACAGACATGTTATTCATGTACACATATACTCTGTATTTCATATATTCCATGATTCATGTGTTTTCATCATATTAGTATGGGTATCATGTGTACTTCATGTATACATGTTCATATTATTTATATTATACACGATACTATCATACCATTTTTACTAGAGTTTAAACCTTAAATGAAAAATAATAAAAGATGATATATATTATTTATACAAACTGATTACGTTGATATGTCATTAAATATTGTATCATATCCACATATTGATAATAACATATAAATAGTATAACTCCTATTAATTATAATAATCTAATAGTATAAAAGTAGATGATATATAAGACTCTTTTCGATAATATTAATTATTATTCCTATTATATAATTGATAAAGATTATAGTAGTATCACTATTGTAACATGCATGCAAGTATTAACACTCTTATAATGCTAATATAGCCTTCTATTATTTCACCAATTGTTAGTATGATATTATTGTATCACTGTTATTGAATCATATATTATATATTATCGTGATTGTAAATACTATTATAGTATATATTACTGCTTCTCTCATTTTACCACTCACTAGGTCACTTTTTGACGATCCTTAGTTTGCGTGCTCAAATTGGAGATCTAAGATATTGTAGTACCAGATATTTCACGGGATACACATAGGACACTCGTCACTTATACTATTCATAGGTATCTTTATTTCTTTATTTATCCCTGTTTTCATATCTATCATGATCACTGACCCCTTTTGCCGGTATTCTTGTATTTATTTATGCTGGAATTATTGTGTATATTGTGTTTATTTCCCTGAACTGAGCTTAAGTATATACGTAGAGGTATTCCTGCTCTGCGTATATATGTCACCATAGCGTCTCTGCATCTGCGGGATTGGGACGTTACATTTGTCTTGCAGTTATAAAGGTTGCAAAAGGAGATATTGAGAACGAACTGTAAACGTAGCTGAATCCCCGCCTTCCAAGTACTTGGTCTAGTACATCCTGAAAAGTGTGTTGTCTTAGGATGCTCATAAGAACTGCCAATATCCGAAGTTGCATCTGAAAGAGAGGATAACTGAAGGTGAGAACATAGTCATTATCTTGAATCTGTGAACGGACCCAAGTATCTTTGTCTATCGCCACCTCAAAAAGACTGGGGAAATTATATGCTAGTGGAACCTCTCCAATTTAGCAGTCTTTTCAGAATTTCACTAAAGAACCCTGACTACATTTGAGTCTGAGCCCAAGTTTGAAAGCTTGTATTGTTCTAAGGACTCCGCACCAAAATGGAGATACTCGGTCCGGGAGCTTCTCATGCAGATATAAAGCCTCCGGCGTTGATAGTAATTAAAGTTAACCACTTTCACCTAGGGGGAATGGTGATTAGTAGAAGCTTCGACCACCATTTAGTTAGGAGGAAAATGTTGAAGTCTCTCAATCGACATATACCAAGTCCACGAACACTACACAGAGTTCATAGGACTTCCCACCTAATCAGACATTGCCCCACTGCGATACTGCGGTCCCTATTCCAAGAGAAGGCCCGTCTCAATCGATTTATATGATATATCATTCATTGTGGTAGGAAAAAGAATGACATGTAGTACAAAGGAGGACTTGTAAGGGCTGAGTTGCCTAGAATTAATCTGCCTCCTCGAGATAGGTGTGGCCCTTCCATAAGGCTAATCTTTTATCTATTCGATCAAGAAGGGGCTACTATTCAGTTTTGGAGAGAGTGGTCGGCTTAAGTGGGAGACCAAAGTAAGTGAAAGGGAGACTCTCCATTCTGTAGTGGAGCATGTTAGAAATCTGGGACAAGTTCAAGCTTGGGGGCAAGTTGGTAGGATATATGAAAATTTATGGAGAGCCCCAAAAGAAATTCAAAGATATTCTCTTTATGGAGAGGAGATTCGAGGGTAGAAGCATGATATTTATCATGAGCATATTGAAGGCATGAAAACCCTAGTTCCAAGGTCTGACTTTTTGGACAAATCCTCCCTCATATGCAAAATTCCTCCCTCATATGTAAAATTCAGCACACGTGACAGGACATCCACTCCAAGTATAAAAAGATATTGGGAAAGGGGATCCCCCTGCCTTAGCCCACATTTGCATCTGAAGGGGCTCCTGGCTGTCCATTGACTAATACAGAGGGCAAATCAGAGCTTAGTAAGGATAATATCCAGCCAGATCATCTATTGGTGAACCCTCGAGCTTGGAGAACCTTGAAGAGTAGGGACCAATCAATTATGTCAAAGATTTTGTAAAATCCAGTTTGAGAAAGAAAGTTGACCAATTGTGTTTGGTGCAGGCCGACATGATCTCTTGAGCAATGATAACACTGTTCAGAATAGAGCGACCGCGAAGGGAAGCGGATCAATCCGGTTCCTATTTTCTTGTTGAGCTTGCATGCAAGAATCTTGGATATGATTTTCAGGATACCATTAATTAGACTATAGGCCAAAATGGCCAAAATTCTCCAATTAGTCTGGCTCCAGCCATCTTAGATGCCAGTGCAATGTAAGCTCTATTAAACCTGGTTAGATCAATATTACCATCATAAAAAGCTTAATAGATGTCAAGAAAATCTTGTCATAGTATCTGCCAGAAGTATTGATAAAATCTCATATTGAAGCCATCTGGACTAGGCACTTTTGTCAGCTCTGAATGAGAATTGCTCTATATATTTCATCTTCATTGAAGGCACTTCAAGGTAAAGGAGAGACGTGCGAGAGCCAGCTGGGTAGTATTGCTCCCAATTGACACCAAATCCACTTGAACACGCTGTCGTTCCCATTAGGTTGGCGGAAAAAAAAATCAAAAAATACGTGGGAAATTGCATCCTGGTTGGATAGTTCTACCTCACTAGTTACCAACAATGAGATACGATTCTTACTGTTGTCTGATGAAAGAATTTGGTGTTCATATCTCCTTATTTGAGCCACTTTATTTTAGATCTTTGGGCCCACATTGTCTCCTCCGTACTTTGAAGTTGCTCAAGTTGCATAGTGATTAGTCTCCAATATTGCATATTTCATACCACACTTTCAGACTTATTTTTTATAAAATTCTGCTAAATAATATTTTCTTGTGTGTTCCTAGGTTCATGGTGTGGGACGAAGAAGAAGAACAAAAATTCTATTTATTTGGTGATTTTTAGATTCAAATAGAGTCATTGACTTTGGAAGCCCATTCTGCTGCTGTAGGGAGCAGAAAATAAGAAAGTAGCAGCCCATACCCTCACATCAGAGTAGCCATGACCTGAAGAATTCAGCGCTGTGCGCCTGGCCACAGCATGGCTGTGAAAAACGCGACCATGGCCGCGAAAACGCGACCATACTATGGAGTCGTGTGTCGAGTTTCGACGCACAACTCCATACAGCTCCCCTGATGCCCTCTTTGGCCTATAAATATCCTGGGATTTTCAGAGCTCATGGAGGAGAGTTTTTTGTGTGGTTTTCATCTCTTAAGGTAGTTTTCTCTCTTTAGTTTAGGTTAGTTATTCTCCTTCTTCCTCTTTTGTAATTTTTATTTCTTGTAGATCTTGTAATAGGGAAGAGAGTGGTACATAAGATGAAAGTAAGAGTGCTTGTAATGGAGGGTCACACTCCATGAAAGTTCTCTCCTTTATCTCTAGTTGTTTTTCATTTCTCTAACTCTGTACATGCTTAGCTAATTTTTCTCATGGCAACTAACTACTAACCACTAACTATGCTAACTCCTTCCTTGATAATACACATGAATCTAATAGTCTCTACTTGGCCTTACTCTTGCAAGAGCCATTGATGGCTCATGATAATAGATTCTAATACTCTAACATCTAACTCTCTAACAAGTTATCATTACTTTATTCCATGCTTGCTCTAGTTAGTTTTGATGGTTTAAGTATAGTTTGCATTTGTTTGTTGAGTTTGGATGTAAAAGTGATCTTAGGAGCCATGCTTTGTAAAGCTCTTGAACAAGGACTAGTGATGGCCAATGATACATGTGAGGTAACTATCACTAAGAGGTTAGCATGTTAGTGGAGCCATTATTAGTTAGTAGCCATGAGTTTTCTTGTATCTCTTTTTATCTTTTCTTTTTACCTTTTATCAAAACCCAAAATTCATAACAACTCTTCTATGTTTCTCATTTCTTTGTTGTCACCATATTCTTCTCATTCTTTATTTTCTTTTCTTTTCATTCTTTAAAACGTAGAAGAATTACTAACACACACGTGAATAAATCAGTAAAGCTTTTATCGCTTCCTGTCCTTGTGGATTCGACCCGTTTAGCCTCTATACTATAACGGAAGTATCAAGGAAGCCAAAGCACACACTTTAACTTTTTATTTCAAAATGACACTTTTGTGCAAGGCTTCTCCTGATCAAATTTTGGCGCCATTGCCGGGGATGGGAACGGTTTGATTTCACATTTTTGTTAACTTTTCTTCTTTATTTTTGGTTTGCAGGTCAAATTTTTAGCATTACAGTAGTTCACACTTACTTTTGTGTGGTTGGGTAAATCTTTATATATTTGCTATCTTCTCCTATGTACTATAATAATTAAGAACTAAAATACGGAAATTGGATGCTTTAAATCGGTATAGACATTTGCATCTATGCACGTGTCGATTTTAATTCCAATATACTGTATTTTATTCTTGTGTTGTTATGATCTTGACGGAGGTGTACATATTGCATTGCATATAGCTTAGGGCAAATACATTGGTGATTTACTCGCTTTGTATGTTCATTCTTATCTATATTGTACACTTGCATGAATTGAACTTAAGGGCGTATCCCAATAAAACATAAGGTGGGGAAGTCATTACCCTCCTTTAGCCTAAAACCACCTCTCCACTCACACAACCCAAGTCTAAATTAAACTTGCTAGACGTTGGCCCCTATGAACATCTCAAACTCATTTAGGAGATTGACCTAAGGGAAAAGTTGTTAAAGTTTGACTCTTGTCAAATCGGTGTCAAAGGTTGGGGATTGAGAGGCGAGACCTCGAAGAACATGAAAATCCCTAGAGGGGGGTGAATAGGTGATGGTTATACTAGATGGTAAATAATGCGGAATTAAAAAATCTTGCTAGCAACCTAGCAATAAGCAAATGCAATTAAATAAAACTTGCAAGAGAGTAAGCAATATAGAGTGCAAGTAAAGAGAAAGTAGAGTTAAGAGAGAGAGAGAGAATAAGCAATCACAAACACAAGGATATGTTTCGAGGTTCGAGCCACTGCTCCACGTCCCCGCCTTCAACACTATGAAGGATTTCCACAATGACCGATCCCATTGGATCGTCAACCGGTTATAAGTTCTCACTAGAACTCTTCGGACACACTTGTCCTCTCTAACGGTGCCACAATAAAAACTTGGAGCTCACTAGCTCGCTCGAAGCCGCAACCTCTACAACTTCTCAATAGAAGGAATCGGTGATCAACTCTTAACCACAAAGTAGCTCACAAGCACAACCCTATAACCAAGATGAGGAAGTGAAACTCTTTGAGATTGTGTAGTAAAAATAATTAGTTGAGAAGTAGAGGAAAGGCTCAAGCTAAAACACAAAAACTTTGAAAATGTTTGGCTCAAAAGAAAATCTTTTGGAAAGAGGCTAAAACTTGAAAAACTTTGATCTAAGGCTAAGAAATCTTGTTCTTGAGTTGTTTCATAGTCCCACTATTTATAGGGGATGAAAATAAGGGTAGAAAATGTTGGCCCAGAGGCCTTCCACTCTAGTTTTGATGATGATTAACTCATGTAGTTATGTTTACTAATATTCTTGTGATGTTTAGTTTCAGATCATTAATCAAGATATTAGTTGGTGATTGCTTCAACAAAGGAGTTTTGAAGCCTTTCACATGATGATTCAAGAGCCCGAGCATCAAGATCATATATAACACTCGTTGGAGTCTAGCTCGTGGATCACGGTTTGGATCGAGTCGACTTGAAGATGGAAGATCGTCAAGAAGACTTAGGTATCCATAGTTTAGTGTGTTTTAGATCCATGTGTAAAGATTAAATAGTTGATATGCTCAAGTTCACAACACACACGTTTTATGTTTTATGGATATTGGTTTTCATGAATAGTTTTAGATCAAAACAAGTTTAAATGGTTTTTATGTATATTAGATGTGTTCTATATACATACATGCTTCATATCTTAGACAAACTTATTTTGACATGTCTATTCATGAGTTTTAGAAAAAATCAGATTTTCCTATTGAAAAATCCAAGTTTGAAAAAATACAGGTTTTGGTTTTTGACAATATGTGTAAGACACAAAAATGATTCAAAATGTTTGATATGTGTCTTGAAATTTTTACTACATGTTTGTATATCAATATAAAATGATAAAACTACTTTTGTGGATTTTTAGAAGTTTTATGGAATTTTTAGAAATAGTTTTAAACTCTATTTTCTGACCCAGTACAGTGCCTGACAGGCTCTATCTATCGGTCGACCGCACGGTCGACCGAACCAGGAGCGGTCGCCCGGGCGGTCGACCGACGTGCACAGATCTGTGCACGTTGGCCTGGCACTTGGGCCGCGTCCGGGCGGTCGAACGGACCAGAGAGCTCTGCTCTCTGTTTTTCCACGGTCGACCGCAGGCAGCCAACGGTCAAAAATATGACCGTTGGCGGTCGACCGGGCGGTCGACCGCCAGCCGTGCTGGCTGACAAAAACAGCCAACGGCTAGTTTTCTGTTTGGGCATCTATAAACCCCATTTCTTGGGATTTTGTAAAAGTTTTAAGAGCCAAATTTCCAGTGTTTCTCTATTGTTTTAAACAAGTTTTCAAAAGTATTTTGTGCCAAAAAGATCTATCTTATTTGTTTTAAGAGTTTTGTTTATTTCAAAGAAATTAGGTTTTTGGGAATTAGTTTTGATCTAAAATTTCAATATCTATTTTGGTGTTTTCCCAAGAGAATTTCTTTGATCAAAACACTTTGTTTTTCACACTTGAGCTATCTTCTATCCTATTCTATTAGGATCATTTGTTTGTGGGAAAAGAGATTGTTTGTGGTTGAAAGATACACCACCAGTTGTAAACCCTTTTCATTGTTGGGTTGCTCCCTCTTGGTAGAGGTTGAGATTGTTGGTTTGCTCCCTCTAGTGAGAGGTGGAATTTGGTTGTTTGGCTACGGGCCTATCCCTCTTGGTGAGGTGGATTGTGGTTGTTTGGCTAAGGGCCTACCCCTCTTGTGTGAGGTGGTGATTGTTTGTCTCGGTGGAGGTTGTATTGGTTGAGAGAGGAGTTCGGTACTCCCGGTTGTACAAATCCTCCTCGGTGGGAGTCCTCGGTGGACAAGATAGTGGATTAGAAATGCTTCTCGGTGAAGGCGGGGACGTAGAGCTAGGGGCTCGAACCTCGAAACACATCTTTGTCTTTGCGTTTGATCCATTGACTCTCAACTCTCTCTCTTTACTTTGTGTTGTGCATTGCATCATTCATATCATCATATCTTATATGCTTGTGTTGTGCATTGAGTCATATTGTTATATCTCTTGTATGCTTGTGTGTTTGTGTGCCTCACTTGTACTTAACCACGAGAGCTTCATATAGCACCTCAACTCTTATTCAGAGGAATCAAGAGGAGTTAGTCCAGAGCCCTTCACGGGGAATTCGGCTACACTCGTTGGTTGTACAAAGTGTAGTTGCAATTAAGTTTTAATTTCCGCATTTAGTTTTTAGATTAGCACAATCACCTATTCAACCCTCTAGGTGATTTCAATTGGTATCAGAGCCTCCGCTCCTGATATTTGGTTTAACCACCTAAGAGTGAGATCTTGGTTTTCTAATCTAGCATTTGCATTTGCACACATATAGTTTGCACTCATGGATAGCCCTCCTATGTTTGATATCTCTAGACTTGATATTTGGAAGGCCAAGATGAGTTGTTATTTGAAAACCCTACGCTTGCATGTTTTCCTTGCCGCTACCAAGAAATGCTATCTTGGTAACCGCAATCATATAGGGGCCAATGCACAAGCCCTTGAGGCTATTAGAAGCACGCTTAATAAAGATTATCTTATGCTTGTTTCTAACCTTGATTCCGCTTTTGTAGTGTGGAACAAGTTGACCACCTCCACCTCCAAGCTTCAAATGCCAATCCAACAAGAGGAGGAATCTAGTGGAGAATCCGAGCCATAACGATGCTATATGGTCTAAGGGAATGACTCCCTTGAGGTATATTCGGATGCTCAACTAGATAATGCTAGCTCTTCATTTGATGATCATGATAGTATGGATGCCGATGCTTTGAATGAAGAGTTATCTATTGTTTGTGAGAACCTCCTAGAAAATATAAAGTTTTGAAAAAGAAAACTTATAAATTAAATAAAGAAAAAGAGGATTTGTTTTCAAAATTTGAGATTTTGCAAGAGAGGAGGAGATTTCTAATGAAAGGGATTCATTGAAATCTCAACTTGATCTTACACTAAAAGAAAATGAATTTTTGAAAAATAAAATGATTGTAATGATATCTTGAAGAAAAATGAAAAATTGTCGTCAAAAGTTGATTTTGTTTTAAAAGAGAATAATTCTTTGAAAAACAAAATAATTTCTATTTCAAATGATTTAGATGTTTGTTTAATGAAAAATGTTTCTTTGCAAAATAATATTGATGCACATATTTGCCATGCTAGGATAGCTACACCTAGTTCACCTATTGCATGTCACACTTCTTCTTTAATTGAAAATGATATATCCATGCTTAAGAAGAGTGTAGATTGTTTGGGCTCCACCTTGAGCCATTGTGTTTCAAGCCATACACGTTTGGAATCTTTGTTTCGAAAGAAACAAGTTCCATCTTTGCATGCACACCCTCCACGGCATACACATGCTCCTCACGTACACACCCATCACACTTTGTATGCTCATGTGTACACTTGTACACATTGTGGACGTAAGGGCACCTTACTAGATTTTGCTATGATAGAATACATGATGAAAATTTAGCAAATAATTTTGTTTAGGTTAGGAAAGGGACTAACCCCCATCGACCAAAAGGATATGGGTACCAAAGACCACCCCTATTGTATTTGATGTAGTGTGGGCTCTCGCATGACATGAGAGTATCGGTACCTTGGAGTGGATGCGTTCGGAGCTTCATGTGGACTATTTGGATGCATCACTTTCAAGGAAAGTTTGGTGGGAAGACCATCTTGGTTTGGAGAACTAGAGAGGTGCCTTCATCGGTTTTGATATCGATCTCTAACTCCCGTTTATATTTACATGCTTTCATATCATTATTTATAGCATGTTTTGTTGTTTAGATTATTATGTTAATGCCATGATTATTAGATCATTGACATGCATGTATGGCATTTGAGACACCCATATTTTATATGGACCATTATTTTGTGTTCTCACCTTTATTTAGCTATTATGTATATCATAGGTCTAATAACATGTGGATTTACATAATGATCGGTTTTATGTTTATCATGTTGATTTATGTTTTGTTTCATGCTTCATGATTTGAATATATGTTTAAATGTTAGTTTTTCATTAAGACTAGGATTTATACTTGTACATATAGTGGGCCACAAATAAATTTTATATGTTTGGGCTTGAACGATTATTTGTACCCATTAGATGTGCTAGTATAGTCTAGTTTTGATGATTCATGCATTTACTTGTATTCCTACTTTATCCATGTTTTTTCATATGTTTATGTTTAAACTTCATGTATGTCCATCTGTTCAAACTAATGTCTATACATATACATCCTTTGAGCCACGTGCCTTCATGCATATACATTTGTGGACTCGTTGTGTTTGGATATGTATGTATACTTTAGTTTGTATAAGACATACATATGCCTCGGAGATTAAATAAGTTTTTGATGATTTTCATGTTTTTAAGGAATATTGAGCTTTATTGCCAATTTCATGATGATATGTTTCACATAACACTTGTACACTCACTTCATTTAAAATGTTTCTCATGATTATGTTTTCATGAGTATGTATGGGCTTTATAGATTTCGAGTGTTTAGTGCCATGTGATTTACATGTATTTCATGAAATATAATTTTGTTTTATTCCTTACTTGAAGGATTTCGTACTAGTTTAGAAGTTTTTCCATTTAACTAGTTCGGATTCTTCGTTATGGTAGATGTTTTCAAACATACACTATTTTCAAATCTATTTTTGAAAACCCCTACCTTCAACGGGCGGCTGGACGGGAGTCCATGCCTTGTATGTTCTTTATTGAAAATCATTTAAACATGAGCATGAATGGGTGGTAGGTTATATGAGATATACTCTTGATATTATTGTTGTTTTCTATTGTTATCATTGGATTCTTTCAATTGGTATCAATATTGACATTTTTGTATACTCATATATCTGTATGTATGTATGCTTTCATTTCAAATAGTATCAATTTTGATTGGTATCTATTTTTCATACATATATATATTTTGTTTATGCTAAGCTTGAGTTTTAATGATCATCATGTTTCAATTGATTCGTTTTCAATTGGTATTCTAATACAAGCTTAGACATTGTTTTACTTGGTATTTCATAAAGGGGGAGAAAACTCGTATTTTATCTTTCAATTGGTATTTGGTTTACCATTGGTTTTGTATTCCACTCCCTTGCTTTATGATAAAAAATAATAATTTCAATTTGTATCTTATATTTAAAAAGAATAATACTTTAAATTGGTATCAAGATTGTATTTGTTTTCTCAAAATTGGTATCAAGATGCTTATTTGTTTACTCAATTAGTATCAAGTTTTTGTTTATTTTCATTGGTATCTATTGATCTATTTCTTTCAATTGGTATCCATGAAAATTTATATTGATTTGCTTGTTGTCACCCTTTATTGATTCTATGTTTCGAACAAAAAGGGGGAGAAGAATGTTTTGTTTTTACTTGGACCCCTTTGTTGATGATTGACAAAAAGGGGGAGAAGTATTTGAGTTTATATGCATATTTTATATGCATGTTTTGTTTTTATTTATTAGTTTGTCGTTTAATTGGTATCAAGAGCATTATTTAAGAGTATGTTTTTATTGGTATCAAGAGCACGTTTTATGCATGATGCATTGCATATTTATTGTTTATTGTTATGCATGAGTAAGGGGGAGCTTCTTTGAAGCTTAACTTTAATCCATGCTATATAACTCTATGAGTTTTGTCATCATCAAAAAGGGAGAGATTGTTGGCCCAGAGGCCTTCCACTCTAGTTTTGATGATGATTAACTCATGTAGTTATGTTTACTAATATTCTTGTGATGTTTAGTTTCAGATCATTAATCAAGATATTAGTTGGTGATTGCTTTAACAAAGGAGTTTTGAAGCCTTTCACATGGTGATTCAAGAGCCCGAGCATCAAGATCATATATAGCACTCGTTGGAGTCTAGCTCGTGGATCACGGTTTGGATCGAGTCGACTTGAAGATGGAAGATCGTCAAGAAGACTTAGGTATCCATAGTTTAGTGTGTTTTAGATCCATGTGTAAAAATTAGATAGTTGATATGCTCAATTCACAACACACACGTTTTATGTTTTATGGATATTGGTTTTCATGAATAGTTTTAGATCAAAACAAGTTTAAATGGTTTTTATGTATATTAGATGTGTTCTATATACATACATGCTTCATATCTTAGACAAACTTATTTTGACATGTCTATTCATGAGTTTTAGAAAAAATCAGATTTCCTATTGAAAAATCCAAGTTTGGAAAAATACAGGTTTTGGTTTTTGACAATATGTGTAAGACACAAAAATGATTCAAAATGTTTGATATGTGTCTTGAAATTTTTACCACATGTTTGTATATCAATATAAAATGATAAAACTATTTTGTGGATTTTTAAAGTTTATGGAATTTTTAGAAATATTTTTAAACCCTATTTCTGACCCAGTACAGTGCCTGACAGGCTCTGTCGGTCGACCGGCACGGTCGACCGAACCAGGAGCCGGTCGCCCGGGCGGTCGACCGACGTGCACAGATCTCTGCACGTTGGCCTGGCACTTGGGCCGGTCGACCGGGCGGTCGACCGGACCAGAGAGCTCTGCTCTCTGTTTTCCACGGTCGACCCGGCCGATCGACCGCAGGCAGCCAACGGTCAAAAATATGACCGTTGGCGGTCGACGGGCGGTCGACCGCCAGCGTGCTGGCTGACAAAAACAGCCAACGGCTAGTTTTCTGTTTGGGCCTATATAAACCCTATTTCTTTGGGATTTTGCAAAAGTTTTGAGAGCCAAAATTTCCAGTGTTTCTCTATTGTTTTAAACAGTTTTCAAAAGTGTTTTGTTGCCAAAAAGATCTATCTTATTGTTTTAAGTGTTTTGTTTATTTCAAAGAAATTAGGTTTGGGAATTAGTTTGATCTAAAATTTCAATATCTATTTTGGTGTTTTCCCAAGAGAA
>JAVJIF010015483.1:0-70220 GCA_038442645.1 Agave tequilana | reverse complement strand
CTTTGGGAAAATAGGTTGGGTAAACCAGTAATAAATTTTTCTTTCCAAAATGATTTGGTTGAATCTGATCGTTTTAAGACATGAGTTAAAAACATATCTTTGTACCATCTGAAATCAGAAAGAGTCGGACATCTCGTAAATTAGTAAGGAATATTTTTGAAGATCCTAATTCTTCTGCAGGGTTTCCTACAAAATGTGTTGCTATTGTAACTATGAGGAAACTATAGAATAATTTTTTCCTAGTAATTGTTCCTTGAGCATTTCTACTTCTATTTCAATGATTTAAAATAGTTTGTTTGTCTTCTAGGGTTAATGTGTTATCCCACATATTTTTAATTGACCAGTGAATCCGGTAACTATGTAAACTGTGGATTTTTGTTCTGGTAATCGATTTGTTTTGTAGGCAGTTACTGCCATACCCATCTCTTGTAAAGTATTTAATATTTCATATCACTTTTTCCATCAATATTCCATTCGTAACGGAAGTACCATCATAACTTGACTTGAATATTGCTCTTTCTTCATATTGAATATCCGGAGGGGTTGGCCTAGGATAATAATTTCTAGTTATTGAAATCACCTAGAGGGGGGGTGAATAGGTGATATGCTAATCAATGGACAATTTAAAAATATGATGCAACATCTCCCAAAACAAGACTAAGAGCCGAATGCCCCGTGAAGGGTCTGAACTCCTTCTCCTGATTCCTCGTAAATAAGAGTTGGAGGTGCGCAATGCACCTTGTTGTATGGGACAATGATTGACAAGATGAATGACACCAGTGAATATAGCAATGACAATTAAAGCAAGCAACAATAACAATGAAAGTAGTGCAAGAACAGGAAAGTAAACCAAACGCAAACACAAAGAATTGTATCGAGGTTCGAGCACCCAGCTCTACTTCCCCCGCCTTCCCCAGAAGGATTCCAACCACTTCTACTATCACAAGATGTCACAAATACACCAGAGTACCCAACTCCACAATCTCAAGTACAAGTTCTCTCTTGGTATCAAAAGACCACAAACTTCTCTTTCAAATTCTCTTCCCTTACAAAGGTCCTTAGAGAACAATAGTAGGAATGAAGCTCTTGTGTGCAAAGAGAAAAGAAAATGAAATCAGAGAATTCTTGAAATACTTCAGAAAATGAGAGAGAATTTCAGCACAAAAACTAAGAAACCAAGCTCTTTTGAATGCCTTAAACTTTTGAATTTTTCTTGTATAATTAGGTAATACATCTCTCCCCCCAAACACCCCTATTTATAGGAGAGGGCTAAGGTTAGAAGATAAAACATTTTTAAGGCTAATCAGAATGTATTAAACCCAAAACAAGTCATTTAAACACACTTAAGTGAGAAAAGGACAAAACAAATCTGCTCAGAGAACTAGCCGTTACTGTTTCAAACGGCTAGTCCGTTCGACCGCCCATCGACCGCTAGTACAAAGAAAACAACCGTTGCCGGCTACGGTCGACCGGCCCGTCGACCCAAACAAACAGAGAGTAAAGACTTACAGTTAGGCCCCGTCTCGGTTGACCGTCACGGTCGACCGTGAGACATGCACACTGATACGTGCATTGCCAAAACTACGGTCGACCGCTCGGGTCGACCGGCAAAGCCTGTCATAGCCACGGTCGACCCGGCGGTCGACCGGCTCAGGCCAAAAACCAATTTCAAACATAATTTTGAGGAGAAAAATATTTTATCAAGATGGTTTAAATAGGAATAAGTATAAACATAAATATAGATTTACAAGCAGAGGATTTTGTATCAAAATATTTTTGTATATTTATATGAAATAAACTTAGAAATAGGATGTGCGCAAAAACGTGTGTGTTAGAGCTTCAAACCTATTCACTATTCTTTAACAAAACTCTAAACTAAAATAAATCTAATTGAGTCTCTTGAGTATCTTGAAGTCTTGAGCCAAGCTATGCCTTGCTAGAGCCTTCTCTTCTATGTTCCTTCCTTGATGTGCAATTTGCCTTCTTTGCTTCATGAACCTAGAAGTTGTTGCAATAGCTAAGCATGGCCTCCAAACTATGTACAAACCTGAAACTTATCTCAACAAACTAATTAGTACCATATAGCTCCTATTTGGTTTGTTATCATCAAAACTATAAACAATTTGGAGAGTGTAACCTTATGGGCCAACAATCCCCCCTTTTTGTGATGACAAAACAATAGGCTATAAACAAATATAGGGGAGGAGAAAGCTCCCCCTCAATTATGCTATATTAAACAAGCAAAAACAATGTAATTTGCAAGTAAACATCATGATACCAAAACCATGAAAATATAACGCTTGCAAAACACTTAAACTCAATAACAGTATTCATGAGAAACACATTAAAAACTAAACATATATGAACTCACATGGAACCAAACCATAATGAACTCATAATTCTAATCATAAAACTCATTCTCCCCCTTTTTGTCATACATCAAAAAGGGTTATGAAAACATTTTTATTCAATAACACAAACATTAAGTTCACCACAAATGAAGGAAAATCTAGCAAAATCAAGTGTTTTGTGAAATATCGGCTAGTTGCAAATCCGTAGAACATAATCAATATCTATATCTCCTTTCTCAAATGATCTCTAAGAAAGTGATATCTAATCTCAATGTGCTTGGTCTTACTATGTTGATTTGCATTCTTTGTCATATGTATAGTAACTAGTATTATCACAAAATATTTTTATATGGTCAAAATGCAAATCAATCAAGGAGAGTATGTTTCATCCAAAGGACTTGTGCACCACAAGCCCCCGGCAACATACTCCGCCTCGGCGGTTGAGAGAGCTACGGAATTGTTTTCCTAGAGGACCATGAAACAAGACAATTACCAAGAAATTGACATGTCCCACTAGTACTCTTTCTATCTACTCTACAACTCCGCATAGTCGGCATCTGAATAACTCGTCATTGAGAAATCTCCGGTTTTCGGATACCTAGACCCATTCCAATCGTTCCCTTAATATAACGAATAATGCGTTTTTTATACCGCAATAAGATGAGACTCTTTGGGACACGATTGAATCTAGCACAAAGACACACACTAAACATGATATCCGGCCTACTTGCCGTCAAATACAAAAGACTACCTATCATGATTCTATATAATTTAATATCACATTTTTACCTTGGTCATCCTTATCAAGCTTGGTGGTAGTTGCCATGGGAGTGTTGTAAACCTTTTGAGTCTTCAAGTCAAACCTCTTTACGAGTTCCTTTGCGTATTTGGCTTGACATATGAGTTCCCATCTTGCAATTGCTTGATTTGGAGTCCAAGAAGAAATTAAGCTCACCATTGAAGACATTTCAAATTCACATTGCATGACCTTTTCAATTCCTTGCATAAAAACTCATTAGTAGAACCAAAAATTATATCATCACATAAATTTGCACAATTAAAATGTCATTATCAACATGCTTAGTGAATAGTGTTGTATCTACTTTGCCTTTATAAAATCATTTGAAATGAGAAAACTAGAAGCCTTTCATACCAAGCTCTTGGAGCTTGTTTCAATCCATACAAAGCTTTATCAAGTTTAAAAACAAATCGGGATGAACATGATCAATAAAACCGGGAGGTTGAGCAACATAAACTTCTTCATTTATAAAACCATTCAAAAATGCACTTTCACATCCATTTGAAAGAGTTTAAGATTTTTGAAAGATGCAAAGCTAGTGTCATCCGTATGCTTCAAGCTGTGCTACAGGTGCAAAGGTCTCCTCAAAGTCAATTCCCTCAACTTGAATGTAACCTTGGGCCACTAACCTAGCCTTATTCCAATCACATTTCCGGACTCATCCATCTTGTTTTTAAAGATCCACTTAGTACCAATTATTGGTCTATCGTGGGCTTAGGAACAAGTGCCAAACTTGGTTGCGCTCAAATTGATTGAGTTCCTCTTGCATGGCTAGCACCAATATGAGTCCGCCTCGGCTTCGAGGATGCTTTTGGGTTCAAAATGAGAAATGAAAGCAAAGTTACCACATAGGTCATGGAGTTTGGAGCGAGTTGTTACCCCTTTAGATGCATCACCTAAGATGAGCTCTTTGGGATGATTTGTAGCGTATCTCCAAGCTTTAGGAAGCGGTTGAGAGCTTTCCTCTTTATCCTCTTGAACATCACCAATTGAATCTAGCTTTTCTTCTTGAGCGGGTGAGTCCTTCAAGAATAGTCTCTCTCCATGTCTTCACCTAATGGGTCAATCTCTACAACATTCTCACAACCACATTAGATTCTTCAAATTTTAACATGCATGGATTCTTCAATGGTAAGTGAGATCTATTGAATACTCTATAAGCTTTACTAGTTGTAGAATATCCAACAAAGATTGCTTCATAAGCCTTAGCATAAATTTACCCAAGCTATCTTTAGTGTTCAAAACAAACACTTGCATCAAAACTTTGAAATATGCAACATTAGGTTTTCTAGAATGATACATTTCAAAAGATTTTTTGGAAGAATTTTTACACAATAAATACGATTTGATATATAGCATGCGGTGTTTACGGCCTTGGCCCTAGATATTGAGGGGGTCATACTCACTTATCATTGTCCTAGCCATCCTCTTGAAGTGTTCTATTTTTCTTTCTACAACTCCATTTTGTTGTGGAGTTCTAGGACAAACATTTCATGCTTAATTCCCTTTTCATCACAATAAGTCATGAAGAGTTGGTTAACAAACTCACCACCTCTATCACTTCTTATTTTCAAAATCGAAAAACCTTTTTCTTTTTCTACTCTTTTTTTCGGAAATCTTAAAATGAGAAAAAGTTTGATCTTTATGTTCTAAGAAGAAAACCCAAGTGAAACGGGAAAATCATAACCAAACATATGCATATCTACTACCATTTTAACTCTTAGTTTTAGTAGGTCCAAAAAGATCCATATGATTAATTCTAAAGGCCTAGTTGACATGATATCCTTGATTGGTTTGAAGGAAGACTTGGTTTGTTTCCCAAGTTGGCACGCACCACAAAATGTGGTCTTTCTCAAACTTCAAGCAAGGTATACCCTTCACCAATTCCTTTGAATTAATCCTAGAAGATGGTCAAAAGATGCATGTCCTAATCTTCTATGCCAAAGCCAAGAATTTTCATCAAAAGCATTTAAGCATTTAGTAGAACATTCCACATTAAGCATGTCAATGATATAAACATTATCATCACGAAAACGATAAGATACAATCATTGGATTTATATCAAAATCTTGCAAGAAGTATCATCAAAACAACTTTAAGACCACGATCACAAAATTGAGTAATGCTAAGGCAAATTATGTTTCAAACCATCACAAGTACAACATTTCTATAGTAGGAGATGACCAATTTGAATGTTACCTATACCGATGATAGTCCCTTGGAGTCATCCCCGAAGGTGACGGAGCCACCTTCCATGTACCTTGATAGGTTGTAAAGTTGTTGATATCCCCGTCATGTGTCTTGAACAACCACTATCAAGGTACCACCGCTCCCTACGTCTTGGAGCCTTGGTGTGTACCTACATCAAATAATTTAGGACTTGTTTTGGTACCCACATTTTCTTGGGTCCTAAAGGGTTAGTTTCATTAACCAAACAAGATTATTTGATCTATTAACTTGGTCATAACAATTTTGCTAAATGCCCATTCTTACCACAATATGTGCATCTATACACTCTACCATATTTAAAAGCATAGTGAGTGTGTGATTTGTGAGCATGGGATTGTGAGTATGAAAAGATTTAGCATGAGAAGTGTTATGTGTAGTGTGAGCATGGTAGACTTAACATGTGAATCTTTAGCATGAGGGGTGTGCTTTTTAGAAAATTTTTCTTCAAGTTTCTTAGTGTTAAAAGCACAATCTTTCAAACTTTTTTCAAAATCAACCATTTTAGTTTTTAAAGAGGAAATTTCTTTTTCATCAACAATAGGAGATTTTTCCCTAACAAGACCTTGTAGGCATTAAACTCATTTTGAATAGAAGTGAGATTAAGAAGAAATATCATCCTTTTCTTTAGAAACCATAGCAAGTTGATTTTTTGAGAAAAGCAACTTCTTTTTGCAATTTAAAACATTCAATTTTCTTGTTATCATAAGTTTTTGGAAAGTTCTATAAAACATGAACAAGAACTTCCTTACTTAATTCATCATCTTCATCATCAAGGGTTGAGGGGTTACCTTTGGTGTGTTTTGCCATGAACCACATATTCGCTATATCCGCCTCTTCCTCGGACTCGCTTTCCGAATCCCCAAGTTGCCTTGTACGCTTTCTTTTCTTCGGTTTCTTTGGCTTGAAGGAGGAGGTCATCTTCTTCTTGAACTCCGGAAATCCGCCATGATGTGTCCGGGGTTTCGGCAATTATAGCATATAATTCTCCTCTCCTCTTTGCCTTCAAATTTCCTTCAGAAGTTGAGCTTGTTCCTCCGGTACATTCTCTTGCATTGCGAACAAGTAGTGATAGCTCCTCATCTTCTTCCTCATCTTCTTCATCGTCCTCAAGAGTGGATGAAGATTTGAAGGCTATAGACTTCTTCTTTGAAGGAGCGGCTTCTTCTCTTGCCTTCTTTCCATCTTATGGGTCTTAAGTTCCCAATGAGACTAATGAGGTCCATCTCATCCTTGTCGTTCAACTCTTTCAAGGTGGTGGCCTTATCTCCCATGAAGTAGGAAGCCCAATCACTTTCCGCACCTTTTGATCATTGAGATATCATCACCTAAGGAAGAAAGTGCATTGTGATTTTAGTAAATCTAGTAATCATGCAATCAATAGATTCATCATCAAGCATTTAAAAGATTCATATTGGGACCTCAAGAGATCTATTTTAGCTCTCTTGACTTGTGAAGTCCCTTCGTGTGTGACCAATAGATGTTGCCAATCTCATAAGCGGATTGGCAATGATTACCCGTGTAAGGTCATCCTCATTCAAGGCGGTTAATAGGGAGTTTTGGGCCTTGGAGTTAGCCTCATATTCTCTAAATGTAAAGTCGGTCCATGTGCTCTCATCACTATCGGGTGCTACATAGGGTTTGGTCAAGGATTTAGCCACTAAGCTACCCAAGATTGCAAGAATATAGTCATCCTAACCTTCCAAATAGGGAAATTAAGTCCATCAAATTTAGGAGGGGTTTTGATGTTATCGGCCATGTTTACTAGTGATGAATGAATGAATGAAAATGTTGATTAGCAAATTTTAAGGATCTCTCTATGGATGTTAAGCCAAACCTAGAGTCCAAGCTCTGATACCAATTGAAAATCACCTAGAGGGAGGTGAATAGGTGATAATGCTAATCAATGGACATTTAAAAATATGATGCAACAATCTCCAAAACAAGACTAAGAGCCGAATGCCCCGTGAAGGGTTCTGAACTCCTTCCTCCTGATTCCTCGTAAATATGAGTTGGAGGTGCGCAATGCAACCTTGTTGTATGGGACAATGATTGACAAGATGAATGACACCAAGTGAATATAGCAATGACAATTAAAAGCAAGCAACAATAACAATGAAAGTAGTGCAAGAACAAGGAAAGTAAACCAACGCAAACACAAAGAATTGTTATCGAGGTTCGAGCACCCAGCTCTACTTCCCCGCCTTCCCCAGAAGGATTCCAACCACTTCCACTATCACAAAGATGTCACAAATACACCGGAGTACCCAACTCCACAATCTCAAGTACAAGTTCTCTCTTGGTAGTCAAAAGACCACAAACTTTCTCTTTCAAAATTCTCTTCCCTTACAAAGGTCCTTAGAGAACAAAGAGTAGGAATGAAGCTCTTGTGTGCAAAGAGAAAAGAAAATGAAATCAGAGAATTCTTGAAAACACTTCAGAAAATGAGAGAGAATTTCAGCACAAAAACCAAGAACCAGCTCTTTTGAATGCCTTAAACTTTTGAATTTTTCTTATAATAATTAGGTAATCCAATCTCTCCCCAAACACCCCTATTTATAGGAGAGGGCTAGGGTTAGAAGATAAAACATTTTTAAGGCTAATCAGAATGTATTAAACCCAAACAAGTCATTTAAACACACTTAAGTGAGAAAAGGACAAAACAAATCTGCTCAGAGAACTAGCCGTTACTGTTCAAACGGCTAGTCCGGTCGACCGGCCCGGTCGACCGCTAGTACAAAGAAAACAACTGTTGCCGGCTACGTCGACCGCCCGGTCGACCCAAACAAACAGAGAGTAAAGACTTACAGTCAGGCCCGTCTCGGTCGACCGTCACGGTCGACCGTGAGACATGCACACTGATACGTGCATTGCCAGAACTACGGTCGACCGCTCGGGTCGACCAGCAAAGCCTGTCATAGCCACGGTCGACCCGGGTGGTCGACCGGCTCAGGCCAAAACCAATTTTCAAACATAATTTTGAGGAGAAAAATATTTTTATCAAAGATGTTTTAAATAGGAATAAGTATAAAACATAAATATAGATTTACAAGCAGAGGATTTTGTATCAAAATATTTTTGTATAATTTATATGAAATAAACTTAGAAATAGGATGTGCGCAAAAAACATGTGTGTTAGAGCTTCAAACCTATTCACTATTCTTTAACAAAACTCTAAACTAAAATAAATCTAATTGAGTCTCTTGAGTAATCTTGAAGTCTTGAGCCAAGCTATGCCTTGCTAGAGCCTTCTCTTCATGTTCCTTCCTTGATGTGCAATTTGCCTTCTTTGCTTCATGAACCTAGAAGTTGTTGCAATAGCTAAGCAATGGCCTCCAAACTATGGTACAAACCTGAAACTTATCTCAACAAACTAATTAGTACCATATAGCTCCTATTTGGTTTGTTATCATCAAAACTATAAACAATTTGGAGAGTGTAACCTTATGGGCCAACATTGCCGTTACGCCAGTAATTGGTATATGAATTACTATTATTTTGTTTATATTTTCTATTAATTCTATTAATTTCTAAATTTTGATCTGTTCCTTGTATATCATTTTCTATTTGATCTATTTGTTGTACTAAGGAATTATCAGGGGCTGAATCATCTGTAGAGTTTTCTGCAGATTCAGGTTCTGAAGTATTTTGTTCTTCAATGGTATTTATTTTTGTTGTACTTGGAATGTCTTTATTAATTTTTTCTAGAACTTGAGTTATTTGTCCTAGCAGATTAAGTGGTTGAATTTTTTCTGAAAGTTCAATCGGTATATTAGTTGGTTGAAAATGTGGTGCTGAATAACTTAGTGGAAAGTTAGGATTCTTCTCTTTGTGTACTCCTTTAATTTCTGTTGATAATGAATCAATTTGTTGTGCTATGATTTGTAACATTTGATTTGAATAATTATTCTGATGATATATTTTTTTTAATGTCTTCTACATTGACTGGTTCATTATTATCTTTATCTCGTTTAATGGTGAAGCAGTAATTTCTCCTTCATTAGTAGTAATTTTGATAGATTGTAATGGGGGGTAGATGGAAGTCACGGTCTTACCATCTATTAATTGCCATTTTTTATATAAACTAGTTTGAACATCAATTCGGGATTGATCATATGGGTTTTGAATACCTTGTTTTACTAAATAATATTCTAACCATATCTCAAAATTAAAATTAATTTTTTGTTTGTTTAATCAGTGATCCATTCTTTTATTAATACTTCTTGGTAAGTTCTATCAAATCCTGAGAACCATTTAAAATATTTGGATTCTTCTCTAAAGTCTTTCATTAGTTCAAAACTTTTACTAATGAATGGTTTATCACTGGTAATGACATTAATTTCACTGCTAAGTCTCCTTTCATCTGGGATGATGTCGGAGAATAATTTTCTTGATCCATTTCGGGAAGAGGAGATTTATGGAATACTTTAATAGGTTGTTGAAATGAATAATCTGAATGTGACTTTCTACTAGGTTCCTTATACCTAGTGGAAAAGGAGGTTGAAGGTTGTTCTCTTAGTGAATTAAAACGTATTAATACCGTTCCATCACTTTCTTCAATAATATCAGAAATTTCTGTTTGTTCTATGTCTCTAGGAGTTTGAGGATTTTCTATCCTAAATTCCTCTAGAATTGTAATTTCGTTCCATTTTAATCTTCTAGGGACAAAGGTTTTTGAATGTTCTACCTCAATTTGAAGTAAGACAGTTTCTTCTTGTATAGAAGTACTGATCATTTTGAATTTAGGGTTCATGTTAGAGTTCATTAGTTTGAAATATATTTTGTACATAACAGCTACTTGTTCGGTAAATTTTTCAATTCGTCACCTTGTAAATGAATATCTAAGATTAATGAATTTAAGATTAATGGATCTGTTAATGATATAGAGTAATTAGGCATACAATTGAAATAAACTGGACCATTACATATATTTGTTTGAATCATAGACAAAATAGATGACTTGTATCTTTTTAGTCTTTTGTCTCTTAAGGCTGTGTACACAGGAATGTCTACACCTGTATGAACTAAAGGTTTAATGGCTACTTGTATTAATCCAAAATGTATGTACCGAAATTCTTTCTTTAGAAATTCTTGTAATGCTAAGGTAGACAATAGTTGAATGGTTTGAAATTTATTTGAATATTGAATGTTTCTTCATGAATTTTAATTGTGTATGATGTTTTGAAATCAAATGTTCCTATACTACAGATGTTGTTTATTTTTTCATTTGGAATTTTTCATTCTAGATAGTCTTCATGAATTATATCTTCTCTACTTCTGACTATTTTCTTGTTTGATCCTGAGGATGAATTGGAACCAAGAATCATCCTTCTTACTATGTTAGCCATAATTAATGCATCCTTAAATGTATAATGCAGTTCTAACTTCCAAATGATAAAATAGAACGGAAACCTCTTTCTTATATAATTTTATTAATTTTTTAATCTTATTGGGTGTCAACAATTTGTAATTGTTGTTCGATCTTATGATATAAAATATCATCTTGGAGGAACATAATTTTATTTTGTTTTCTTTGAATTAAATTTATACTATGATAAATTGAATTAGTTTGTAAAATATTTAATTCTTTATAGTGTATGGGTGTTATGAATTTGAATAAGATTTTTTGTCCCATAATTTTTGTTCCTAATCCTGTTGAATCAACCCAAAATGGATAAATTTGTGTTAGAAATGGAATTCCTAATATTACGTCTGTGTTTAAGTCATCTACAATTATGAATTGATGCTTGAAACATACTGTTTCATTACATATGGATTTTTTAGTTAGTTTTCCCTTAACTCGTAAAGGAGAGTCGTTTGTTGTTACTAATTTTTCATTTGTTGATTCATAATATTTTGTTGGAAATATACCATCTCTAATTACACTATGGTCAGCTCCAAATCAACCATAGCAGTAAAGGTGAATTTGGAATTGTGAATTGTGATAGTTATGAATACAAACCATTTTTGATAAGTAAATCTTCTAATAGTTGAGATAAAGTTAGAGTCGGAGGGTTCAGTGGTTGAAATAGTGATTTCATTCAATGAGAAGGGCGGTTCTTCTTCTGATATAGTTGCAATTTCTTTTCCTTTGTCGAGTTGAGTTTGAATAAGGTACATTTGGGTTTCGTATGCTAAATTTTTTGTTTCTATTTGGTTTAAATTTTCTTTAATATTCTTAATTTCTTCTTTTAATAATTTTATTTCTGTTCGAAGTTCATGAATGCTATTTAGTTAGGGTTTTAAAGTTGTATTTACAGGATATGTTTCAAAGAGTTTTGAGATACTAAAGGGTTGAATTGGTTTATCTTGATTATCTTCTTCATTAATTATTAAGGTTTTTAATTTTTCTAAATGTTCCTTTTGTTTTTCTGGGTCAGGAATTTGTTGATCATATCAAAGATTAATTCTTTTGAATCTCTTCTTAAATTTTTTACCTTAGGTAGTTATAAAGTGTTTCGAGTGTTAATCATATTATTTGTTTGCAGGTACATGTATTGTCACTAGAATTTGAGGAATAATAAAATCCATCGTCTTCAGATATTTTATTAATTTCAGAATAGAGTTGAAATTTTTCTTTAAATTTTTTCTTTATATTTGAATCTATATCTGATATGTTATCTATGATTTCATTAATTTTATTCTTTCCTTTTGATTTGCATTTACTTGCAATGTGACCAGGTTTGCCACATTTATAACAAGTAATTCTTTTGGATTGATAATAATCTTCGTTTGAATGTTTTTGAGAATGTTTATATTTCTTTGACCTATGTGTTTTGTAAGGAATCATTTTTTGTTTATTTTTCTTTTCTGTTGAGGGAGCCCTTATTCCTGTGATGCCAAAGACTTCACAGAAAGAACCCATTTCTTTGCGTTTATTACCGTATTTGGCTTGAAATTTAATTCTTGACAGGCTAGTAATGCTTCTTTTTTAACGAATGCAAACAGTTGTCCATATGTTATACTGCTAAAATCAATATTATCATCTTCAACTCCCATGGACTTTTTAATACTTGTAAATACTCTTTGGGAAAATAGGTTGGGTAAACCAGTAATAAATTTTTCTTTCCAAAATGATTTGGTTGAATCTGATCATTTTAGTACATGAGTTAAAAATTAATAAAATTATATACGAAAGAGGTTTGTGCCGATATTCCTAATGCTTTTTCGGACCGAAAAAGGCATATTGTAAATCTCCCTTACGAAAAGATTTCTCAGAAAGAAATATTCCTACTAAAGCTCGACCCTTTCAAATGAACCATGATTTACTAGAAATATGTAAAAAGGATTACAAACTTTACTCGATAAAAAATTAATCAGACCCTCCAAATCTCCTTGGAGCTGTGCTGGATTCTATGTAATGAATCAAGCAGAAAAAGAACGAGGAGCTCCTAGATTAGTGATTAATTATAAACTATTAAATAAAGTATTACAATGGATTAGATATCCAATCCCTAATAAAAAAGATTTATTACAACGTTTATATAATGCTAAACTCTTCTCCAAATTTGATATAAAATCTGGTTTTTGGCAAATTCAAATCGCAGAGAAAGATAGATACAAACAGCATTCACAGTACCATTCGGTCATTATGAATGGAATGTGATGCCTTTCGGCTTAAAAAATGCTCCCTCAGAGTTTCAGAGAATTATGAATGACATATTCAATCCTTATACAACATTTTCTATAGTCTATATTGATGACGTTCTAATATACTCAGAAAATATAAATCAACATTTCAAACATCTTAATACTTTCTTTCATACAGTAAAAAAAAATGGATTAGTAATTTTCGCAACAAAAATGAAATTATTCCAAATATCTGTCAGATTCTTAGGACTAACATTCATAGAGGAACAATAACACAAATTAATAGATCAATAGAATTTGCAAATAAATTTCCCAATGAAATTAAAGATAAAACCCAATTACAACGATTTTTAGGATGTTTAAATTACGTATCCGATTTCATCCCAAAAATAAGAATAACATGTGCACCATTATTCCAAAGGTTATAGAAAAATCCACCAGCATGGTCTGACAAGCACACTCAATTAGTTAAACAAATCAAAGAGAAAGTCCATTCATTATCATGTCTATGCATTCCTCATCCTCTTGCATTCATGATAGTAGAGACCGATGCATCAGACATAGAATATGGCGGCATATTTAAACAAAGACTTCAATCAGCATCTCATGAGCAATTAGTTAGATTTCATTCAGGTGTCTGCTAGGTCCTCAAAAATCTTATTCCACCATCAAGAAAGAAATTCTTTCCATTGTTCAATGCATTTCTAAATTCCAAGATGATCTTCTGAATAAAAAATTCCTTCTCCGTATTGATTGTCAGTCTGCCAAATTCATTCTTGAAAAGGATGTCCAAAATATTGCATCTAAGCAAATCTTTGCTAGATGGCAAGCCATTCTTTCTATTTTTGACTTTGATATTGAATATCTTAAAGGTTCAAATAATTCCTTACCTGATTTCCTAACTCGGGAATTTTTAACCACAGATTCCAAAAAATGAATACCGACAAAGGCAAATCTCTGATTGCCTCATTCTCTCAAAGAAAAAAAAAAAATCGCTCTAACAGGGATAATACTCCTCTTACTATTCCTCAACGACTAATCTTTTTGAAAACGACCGTACACAACTTGCTCAAGATATATTAGAAAATCGCCATTCTGAACTCTACGATAAAATAATCCAAATACCCAGCACTGCTGAAACCCAATTAATCCACCGAATAAATCAACTTTGCCACATATCCCCTGAAGACTCCCTTCGGGTGATACAGCCAAAGATTTCCAGTCTCCGACTCCTTTTAAATCCAAGTACTCCTCGCTCACAAAAAATTTGGACCATCAAAAATGGTCTTTGTTATGGGCTAGTCTCTGACTCCTATCGAGACCGAATTCATTTGTTTCCTACCCTAACCACCGCTTCCTTAAAACTTAAAGGCCTTTGTTCCGACAAGCTGTATTTCAAATTTTACTCAACTCCACCCATTTGGGTAAATGAAGAATATGAGACCGCCCAGCATATCGTGTTCATTACCGAGTACTATAGTTGGTGGCATTCTTCTGACGATCAATTTCTCACTACACCTGGCGCCGAATACTATAATCCAGAACATCACCCAATGCCTCCTGAGATTTCCCGAATGAACTTACAAATTGATCAAGTTTTTGCTCAGCTCCATATGCAGCATATTATGGAAACTTTTCCGCAAGGTTTTCACATCTTTCATCACTCTCCTAATTAGATTTTTGCCACTAATGTCCAAGGCATCTTGAAGTCACTGATCCCAAGATTCTCTGGCAACTTCATTCATGAACCCCACTGGCCAACTGTTCCATGGCAGTAATAATTCCTCCTTGGCTAAAAGCAATCCGGCAAAAAAAAAAAAAAAAGTTTTACTACTAACACTTCTCTACAGATTCAAACACCATCAAAGCAAGGCATCACCATCAAATTCAAAAGATTGCTAAGAAGACAGGATTCATCACAAGGAAAAACTCTCCAATTACAAGGCCTAACAAAGCCAAAATGGCCTAACAAAGCCACACGGCCTAACACGGCCAAAAACAAAAGGAGAAAATAAAGGCAACTTCTCAGCAAAGACAAATGGCAATCACATCAAAGTCATTCATGCAGATTCCTCCAAATGCAAAGAGAGGCGTTCTATCACGCATGCTCAAAGGTCAAAGCAAAGCAGATTCCTCTAGCACTCCAGACAAAGCAGTCAATCAACAAGACACAAAGCAACGCAGATTCCTCTAGCACTCCAGACAATGCAGTCAATCAACAAGACACAAAGCAAAGTAGATTCCTCATGCATGCATAAAGTCAAAAGAAGATAAGGAGTTGAATAACATTCAAATCACATTAAGATCACCTCAAAGTCACATCAAGATCAACTCACGCAGACTCCTCCAAGCAAAAGCAGTAATCAAGGACTCTCCGGAAGCTACGACTCATTCTATAAATAAGGATCCACTTCATTCATCAAAGGCAGAGTTCGAAGAGATCACTACAAAAAACCAACTACTTCCAACTTCAGCCTCAACCACCTTAGCAATATTCCCAACCTGTATTCCTACTACCTCTTGTATCCAATTTCAAAAATTATTGTATCAAGACAAGCTCTGTAAGTTCTTATTTTATCTGTCTTATCTCATCTGTAAATTTTATTTTAATTAATAATATCATCGTTTCCATTCTATTTTGTCTTCCTGAATTTACCTATTTGCTTCTGTCATATTAACCTGTTTCACTCCTGGGTACGTACTGGTATCAGAGCCATTATTCTTGCATTGTTGTTATCATTAGTGCATATCAACTTGCATATTGCATTCTGCATTAGCGTTGGTAAGCGTTGGTAAGCTTGTAAGTCCGTTGGCAAGTCCGCAGGATAGGGTGTTCCAGGCATAGTGTTCCCGTGTTCCCGTTAAAGTTAGAACTGCATTATACATTTGAGCATGCATTAATTATGGCTAACATAGTAAGAAGGATGATTCTTGGTTCCAATTCATCCTCAGGATCAAACAAGAAAATAGTCAGAAGTAGAGAAGATATAATTCATGAAGACTATCTAGAATGGAAAATTTCAAATGAAAAAATAGACAACATCTATAGTATAGGAACATTTGATTTCAAAACATCATATGCGATTAAAATCCACGAAGAAACATTCAATATCCAAAATAAATTTCAAACCATTCAACTATTATCTACCTTAGCATTACAAGAATTTCTAAAGAAAGGATTTCGTTACATACATTTTGGTCTAATACAAGTAGCCATTAAACCTTTAGTTCATACAGGTTTAGACATTCCTATGTATACAGCCTTAAGAGACAAAAGACTAAAAAGATATAAGTCATCCGTTTTGTCCATGATTCAAACAAATATATGTAATGGTCCAGTTTATTTCAATTGTATGCCTAATTACTTTATATCATTAACAGATCCATTAATCTTAAATTCATTAATCTTAGATATTCATTTACAAGGTGACGAATTTGAAAAATTTACCGAACAAGTAGCTGTTATGTACAAAATATATTTCAAACTAATGAACTCTAACATGAACCCTAAATTCAAAATGATCAGTACTTCTATACAAGAAGAAACTGTCTTACTTCAAATTGAGGCAGAACATTCAAAAACCTTTGTCCCTAGAAGATTAAAATGGAACGAAATTACAATTCCAGAGGAATTTAGGATAGAAAATCCTCAAACTCCTAGAGACATAGAACAAACAGAAATTTCTGATATTATTGAAGAAAGTGATGGAACGGTATTAATACGTTTTAATTCACTAAGAGAACAACCTTCAACCTCCTTTTCCACTAGGTATACGGAACCTAGTAGAAAGTCACATTCAGATTATTCATTTCAACAACCTATTAAAGTATTCCATAAATCTCCTCTTCCCGAAATGGATCAAGGAAATTATTCTCCGACATCATCCCAGATGAAAGGAGACTTTAACAGTGAAATTAATGTCATTACCAGTGATAAACCATTCATTAGTAAAAGTTTTGAACTAATGAGAGACTTTAGAGAAGAATCCAAATATTTTAAATGGTTCTCAGGATTTGATAAAACTTACCAAGAAGTATTAATAAAAGAATGGATCACTGATATAAACAAACAAAAAATTAATTTTAATTTTGAGATATGGTTAGAATATTATTTAGTAAAACAAGGTATTCAAAACCCATATGATCAATCCCGAATTGATGTTCAAACTAGTTTATATAAAAAATGGCAATTAATAGATGGTAAGACCGTGACTTCCATCTACCCCCCATTACAATCTATCAAAATTACTACTATTGAAGGAGAAATTACTGCTTCACCTTTTAAACGAGGTAAAGATAATAATGAACCAGTCAATGTAGAAGACATTAAAAAATAATATCATCAGAATAATTATTCAAATCAAATGTTACATATCATAGCACAACAAATTGATTCATTATCAACAGAAATTAAAGGAGTACACAAAGAGAAGAATCCTAACTTTCCACTAAGTTATTCAGCACCACATTTTCAACCAACTAATATACCGATTGAACTTTCAGAAAAAATTCAACCACTTAATCTGCTAGGACAAATAACTCAAGCTCTAGAAAAAATTAATAAAGACATTCCAAGTACATCAAAAATAAATACCATTGAAGAACAAAATACTTCAGAACCTGAATCTGTAGAAAACTCTGCAGATGATTCAGCCCCTGATAATTCCTTAGTACAACAAATAGATCAAATAGAAAATGATATACAAGGAACAGATCAAAATTTAGAGATTAATAGAATTAACAGAAAATATAAACAACATAATAATAATTCATATACCAATTACTGGCGTAACGGCAAAACTAGAAATTATTATCCTAGGCCAACCCCTCCGGATATTCAATATGAAGAACGAGCAATATTCAAATCAAGTTATGATGGTACTTCCGTTTACGAATGGAATATTGATGGAAAAAGCGAATATGAAATATTAAATACTTTACAAGAAATGGGTATGGCAGTAACTGCCTACAAAACA
This sequence comes from Agave tequilana, assembly GCA_038442645.1. NCBI lineage: Eukaryota > Viridiplantae > Streptophyta > Magnoliopsida > Asparagales > Asparagaceae > Agave > Agave tequilana. The sequence goes on along the minus strand of JAVJIF010015483.1, from coordinate 52,278 downwards.
AATCAATTACCAGAACAAAGTTTCACAGTTTACATAGTTACCGGATTCACTGGTCAATTAAAATATTGGGATAATATGACAGAAGCAAATAGGTAAAATCAGGAAGACAAGATAGAATGGAAACGATGATATTATTAATTAAAATAAAATTTACAGATGAGATAAGACAGATGAAATAAGAACTTACAGAGCTTGTCTTGATACAATAATTTTTGAAATTGGATACAAGAGGTAGTAGGAATACAGGTTGAGAATATTGAGGCTGAAGTTGGAAGTAGTTTGTTTTTAGTAGTGGTCTATTCAAACTCTGCCTTTGATGAATGAAGTGGATCCTTATTTATAGATTGAGTCGTAGCTTCTGGAGAGTCCTTGATTATTGTATTTGCTTGGAGGAGCCTGCGTGAGGTGATCTTGATGTGACTTTGAGGTGATCTTGATGTGATTTGAATGTGATTCAGCTTCTTGTCTTCTTTTGACTTTATGCATGCGTGAGGAATCTGCTTTGCTTTGTGTCTTGTTGATTGACTGCTTTGTCTGGAGTGCTAGAGGAATCTACGTTACTTTGTGTCTTGTTGATTGACTGCTTTGTCTGGAGTGCTAGAGGAATCTGCTTTGCTTTGACCTTTGAGCATGCGTGATAGAACGCCTTTCTTTGCATCTGCATGAATGACTTTGATGTGATTGCCATTTGCCTTTATTTCTCCTTTTGTTTTTGGCCGTGTTAGGCCGTGTGGCTTTGTTAGGCCATTTTGGCTTTGTTAGGCTACGTTGTTGGAGAGTTTTGCCATGTGATGAATCCTGTCTTCTTAGCAATCTTTTGAACTTGATGGTGATGTCTTGCCTTGATGGTGTTTGAATCTGTAGAGAAGTGTTAGTAGTAAAACTTTTTTTTTTTCGAATTGCTTTTAGCCAAGGAGGAATTATTACTGCCATGGAACAGTTGGCCAGTGGGGTTCATGAATGAAGTTGCCAGAGAATCGTGGGAGCAGTGACTTCAAGATGCCTTGGACATTGTGGCAAAAATCCAATTAGGAGAGTGATGAAAGATGTGAAAACCTTGCGGAAAAGTTTCAATAATATGCTGCATATGGAGCTGAGCAGAAACTTGATCAATTCGTAAATTCATTCGGGAAATCTCAGGAGGCATTGGGTGATGTTCTGGATTATAGTATTCGGCGCCAGGTGTAGTAAGAAATTGATCGTCAGAAGAACGCCACCAACTATAGTACTCGGTAATGAACACGATATGCTGGGCGGGCTCATATTCTTCATTTACCCAATGGGTGGAGTTGAGTAAAATTTGAAATACAGCTTGTCAGAACAAAGGCCTTTAAGTTTGAAGGAAGCGGTGGTTAGGGTAGGAAACAAATGAATTCGGTCTCGATAGGAGTCAGAGACTAGCCCATAACAAAGACCATTTTTGATGGTCCAAATTTTTTGTGAGCGAGGAGTACTTGGATTTAAAAGGAGTCGGAGACTGGAAATCTTTGGCTGTATCACCCGAAGGGAGTCTTCAGGGAATATGTGGCAAAGTTGATTTATTCGGTGGATTAATTGGGTTTCAGCAGTGCTGGGTATTTGGACTATTTTATCATAGAGTTCAGAAGGGTGGTTTTCTAATATATCTTGAGCAAGTTGTGTACGGTCGTTTTCAAAAAGATTAGTCGTTGAGGAATAGTAAAAGGAGTATTACCCCTGTTAGAGCGATTGCTACTTTTTCTTTGAGAGGATGAGGCAATCAGAGATTTGCCTTTGTCGGTACTCATTTTTGGAATCTGTGGTTAAAAATTCCCGAGTTAGGAAATCAGGTAAGGAATTATTTGAACCTTTAAGATATTCAATATCAAAGTCAAAAATAGAAAGAATGGCTTGCCATCTAGCAAAGATTTGCTTAGATGCAATATTTTGGACATCCTTTTCAAGAATGAATTTGGCAGACTGACAATCAATACGGAGAAGGAATTTTTTATTCAAAAGATCATCTTGGAATTTAGAAATGCATTGAACAATGGAAAGAATTTCTTTCTTGATGGTGGAATAAGATTTTTGAGGACCTAGCCAGACACCTGAATGAAATCTAACTAATTGCTCATGAGATGCTGATTGAAGTCTTTGTTTCAATATGCCGCCATATCCTATGTCTGATGCATCGGTCTCTACTATCATGAATGCAAGAGGATGAGGAATGCATAGACATGATAATGAATGGACTTTCTCTTTGATTTGTTTAACTAATTGAGTGTGCTTGTTAGACAATGCTGGTGGATTTTTCTGTAACCTTTGGAATAATGGTGCACATGTTATTCTTATTTTTGGGATGAAATCGGATACGTAATTTAAACATCCTAAAAATCGTTGTAATTGGGTTTTATCTTTAATTTCATCGGGAAATTTATTTGCAAATTCTATTGATCTATTAATTGGTGTTATTGTTCCTCTATGAATGTTATGTCCTAAGAATCTGACAGATGTTTGGAATAATTTCATTTTTGTTGCGGAAATTACTAATCCATTCTTTTTTACTGTATGAAAGAAAGTATTAGGATGTTTGAAATGTTGATCTATATTTTCTGAGTATATTAGAACGTCATCAATATAGACTATAGAAAATGTTGTATAAGGATTGAATATGTCATTCATAATTCTCTGAAACTCTGAGGGAGCATTTTTTAAGCTGAAAGGCATCACATTCCATTCATAATGACCGAATGGTACTGTGAATGCTGTTTTGTATCTATCTTTCTCTGCGATTTGAATTTGCCAAAAACCAGATTTCATATCAAATTTGGAGAAGAGTTTAGCATTATATAAACGTTGTAATAAATCTTTTTTATTAGGGATTGGATATCTAATCCATTGTAATACTTTATTTAATGGTTTATAATTAATCACTAATCTAGGAGCTCCTCGTTCTTTTTCTGCTTGATTCATTACATAGAATCCAGCACAGCTCCAAGGAGATTTGGAGGGTCTGATTAGTTTTTTATCGAGTAAAGTTTGTAATTCCTTTTTACATATTTCTAGTAAATCATGGTTCATTTGAATGGGTCGAGCTTTGGTAGGAATATTTCTTTCTGAGAAATCTTTTTCGTAAAAGGGAGATTTACAATATGCCTTTTCGGTCCCAAAAAGCATTAGGAATATCGGCACAGACCTCTTTTGTATATAATTTTATTAATTTTTGAATCTTATGTTGGGTGTCAACATTTTGTAATTGTTGTTCGATCTTGTGATATAAAATATCATCTTGGAGGAACATAATTTTATTTTGTTTTCTTTGAATTAAATTTATACTATGATAAATTGAATTAGTTTGTAAAGTATTTAATTCCTTATATTGTATGGGTGTTATAAATTTGAATAAGATTTTTTGTCCCATGATTTTTGTTCCTAATCCTTTTGAATCAACCCAAAATGGATAAATTTGTGTGAGAAATGGAATTCCTAATATGACATCTGTGTTTAAGTCATCTACAATTATGAATTGGTGTTTGAAACATATTGTGTCATTACATATGGATGTTTTAGTTAATTTTCTCTTAACTCGTAAAGGAGAGTCGTTTGCTGTTACTAATTTTTCATGTGTTGATTCATAATATTTTGTTGGAAATATACCATCTCTAATTACACTATGGTCAGCTCCAGAATCAACCATAGCAGTAAAGGTGAATTTGGAATTGTGAATTGTGATAGTTATGAATACAAACCATTTTTGATAAGTAAATCCTCTAATAGTTGAGATGAAGTTAGAGTCGGAGGGTTCAGTGGTTGAAATGGTAATTTCATTCAATGAGAAGGGTGATTCTTCTTCTGATATAGTTGCAATTTCTTTTCCTTTATCGAGTTGAGTTTGAAGAAGGCACATTTAGGTTTCGTATGCTAAATTTTTGGTTTCTATTTGGTTTAAATTTTCTTTAATATTCTTAATTTCTTCTTTTAATAATTTTATTTCTGTTCGAAGTTCATGAATGCTATTTGGTTGGGGTTTTAAAGTTATATTTACAGGATATGTTTCAAAGAGTTTTGAGATACTAAAGGGTTGAATTGGTTTATCTTGATTATCTTCTTCATTAATTATTAAGGTTTTTAATTTTTCTAAATGTTCTTTTTGTTTTTCTGGTCAGGAATTTGTTGTATCATATCAAAGATTAATTCTTTTGAATCTCTTCTTAATTTTTTTGCCTTAGGTAGTTTTAATGTGTTTCGAGTGTTAATCATATTAATTTGTTTGCATGTACATGTATTGTCACTAGAATTTGAGGAATAATAAAATCCATCGTCTTCAGATATTTTATTAATTTCAGAATAGAGTTGTAATTTTTCTTTAAATTTTTTCTTTATATTTGAATCTATATCTGATATGTTATCTATGATTTCATTAATTTTATTCTTTCCTTTTGATTTGCATTTACTTGCAATGTGACCAGGTTTGCCACATTTATAACAAGTAATTCGTTTAGATTTTCTGAGTATATTAGAACGTCATCAATATAGACTATAGAAAATGTTGTATAAGGATTGAATATGTCATTCATAATTCTCTGAAACTCTGAGGGAGCATTTTTTAAGCTAAAAGGCATCACATTCCATTCATAATGACCGAATGGTACTGTGAATGCTGTTTTGTATCTATCTTTCTCTGCGATTTGAATTTGCCAAAAACCAGATTTCATATCAAATTTGGAGAAGAGTTTAGCATTATATAAACGTTGTAATAAATCTTTTTTATTAGGGATTGGATATCTAATCCATTGTAATACTTTATTTAATGGTTTATAATTAATCACTAATCTAGGAGCTCCTCGTTCTTTTTCTGCTTGATTCATTACATAGAATCCAGCACAGCTCCAAGGAGATTTGGAGGGTCTGATTAGTTTTTTATCGAGTAAAGTTTGTAATTCCTTTTTACATATTTCTAGTAAATCATGGTTCATTTGAATGGGTCGAGCTTTGGTAGGAATATTTCTTTCTGAGAAATCTTTTTCGTAAAAGGGAGATTTACAATATGCCTTTTTCGGTCCCAAAAAGCATTAGGAATATCGGCACAGACCTCTTTTGTATATAATTTTATTAATTTTTGAATCTTATGTTGGGTGTCAACATTTTGTAATTGTTGTTCGATCTTGTGATATAAAATATCATCTTGGAGGAACATAATTTTATTTTGTTTTCTTTGAATTAAATTTATACTATGATAAATTGAATTAGTTTGTAAAGTATTTAATTCCTTATATTGTATGGGTGTTATGAATTTGAATAAGATTTTTTGTCCCATGATTTTTGTTCCTAATCCTTTTGAATCAACCCAAAATGGATAAATTTGTGTGAGAAATGGAATTCCTAATATGACATCTGTGTTTAAGTCATCTACAATTATGAATTGGTGTTTGAAACATATTGTGTCATTACATATGGATGTTTTAGTTAATTTTCCCTTAACTCGTAAAGGAGAGTCGTTTGCTGTTACTAATTTTTCATGTGTTGATTCATAATATTTTGTTGGAAATATACCATCTCTAATTACACTATGGTCAGCTCCAGAATCAACCATAGCAGTAAAGGTGAATTTGAAATTGTGAATTGTGATAGTTATGAATACAAACCATTTTTGATAAGTAAATCCTCTAATAGTTGAGATGAAGTTAGAGTCGGAGGGTTCAGTGGTTGAAATGGTAATTTCATTCAATGAGAAGGGTGATTCTTCTTCTGATATAATTGCAATTTCTTTTCCTTTATCGAGTTGAGTTTGAAGAAGGCACATTTGGGTTTCGTATACTAAATTTTTGGTTTCTATTTGGTTTAAATTTTCTTTAATATTCTTAATTTCTTCTTTTAATAATTTTATTTCTGTTCGAAGTTCATGAATGCTATTTGGTTGGGGTTTTAAAGTTATATTTACAGGATATGTTTCAAAGAGTTTTGAGATACTAAAGGGTTGAATTGGTTTATCTTGATTATCTTCTTCATTAATTATTAAGGTTTTTAATTTTTCTAAATGTTCTTTTTGTTTTTCTGGGTCAGGAATTTGTTGTATCATATCAAAGATTAATTCTTTTGAATCTCTTCTTAATTTTTTTGCCTTAGGTAGTTTTAATGTGTTTCGAGTGTTAATCATATTAATCTGTTTGCAGGTACATGTATTGTCACTAGAATTTGAGGAATAATAAAATCCATCGTCTTCAGATATTTTATTAATTTCAGAATAGAGTTGTAATTTTTCTTTAAATTTTTTCTTTATATTTGAATCTATATCTGATATGTTATCTATGATTTCATTAATTTTATTTTTCCTTTTGATTTGCATTTACTTGCAATGTGACCAGGTTTGCCACATTTATAACAAGTAATTCGTTTAGATTGATAATAATCTTCGTTTGAATGTTTTTGAGAATGTTTATATTTCTTTGACCTATGTTTTTTGTAAGGAATCATTTTTTGTTTATATTTCTTTTCTGTTGAGGGAGCCCTTATACCTGTGATGCCAAATGCTTCACAGAAAAAACCCATTTCTTTGCGTTTATTACCGTATTTGGCTAGGAATTTTAATTCTTGACAGGCTAGTAATGCTTCTTTTTTAGCGAATGTAAACAGTTGTCCATATGTTATACTGCTAAAATTAATATTATCGTCATCAATTCCTATGGCCTTTTTAATACTTGTAAATACTCTTTGGGAAAATAGGTTGGGTAAACCAGTAATAAATTTTTCTTTCCAAAATGATTTGGTTGAATCTGATCGGTTTAGTACATGAGTTAAAAATATATCTTTATACCATCTGAAATCAGAAAGGGTTGGACATCGTAGATTAGTAAGGAATATTTTTGAAGATCCTAATTCTTCTGCAGGGTTTCCTACAAAATGTGTTGCTATTGTAACTATGAGGAAACTAGTGGAATCATTTTTTCTATTAATTGTTCCTTGAGCATCTTCTACTTCTATTTCATGATTTAAAATAGTTTGTTTGTCTTCTAGGGTTAATGTGTTATCCCACCAATATTTTAATTGACCAGTAAATCCGGTAACTATGTAAACTGTGGAATTTTGTTCTGGTAATCGATTTGTTTTGTAGGCAGTTACTGTCATACCCATTTCTTGTAAAGTATTTAATATTTTATATTCGCTTTTTCCATCAATATTCCATTCGTAAACGGAAGTACCATCATAACTTGATTTGAATATTGCTCGTTCTTCATATTGAATATCCGGAGGGGTTGGCCTAGGATAATAATTTCTAGTTTTGCCGCTACGCCAGTAATTGGTATATGAATTATTATTATGTTGTTTATATTTTCTGTTAATTCTATTAATCTCTAAATTTTGATCTGTTCCTTGTATATCATTTTCTATTTGATCTATTTGTTGTACTAAGGAATTATCAGAGGCTGAATCATCTGCAGAGTTTTTTGCAGATTCAGGTTCTGAAGTATTTTGTTCTTCAATAGTATTTATTTTTGATGTACTTGGAATGTCTTTATTAATTTTTTCTAGAGCTTGAGTTATTTGTCCTAGCAAATTAAGTGGTTGAATTTTTTCTTTAAGTTCAATCGGTATATTGGTTGGTTGAAAATGTGGTGCTGAATAGCTTTGTGGAAAGTTAGGATTCTTCTCTTTGTGTACTCCTTTAATGTCTGTTGATAAGGAATCAATTTGTTGTGCTATGGTATGTAACATTTGATTTGAATAATTATTCTGATGATATATTTTTTTAATATCTTCAACATTGACTGGTTCATTATTATCTTTGCCTCGTTTAAAAGGTGAAGCAGTAATTTCTCCTTCATTAGTAGTAATTTTGATAGATTGTAATGGGGGGTAGATGGAAGTCACGGTCATACCATCTATTATTTGCCATTTTTTATATAAACTAGTTTGAACATCAATTCGGGATTGATCATATAGGTTTTGAATACCTTGTTTTACTAAATAATATTCTAACCATATCTCAAAATTAAAATTAATTTTTTGTTTGTTTATATCAGTGATCCATTCTTTTATTAATACTTCTTGGTAAGTTCTATCAAATCCTGAGAACCATTTAAAATATTTGGATTCTTCTCTAAAGTCTTTCATTAGTTCAAAACTTTTGCTAATGAATTGTTTATCACTGGTAATGACATTAATTTCACTGCTAAAGTCTCCTTTTATCTGGGATGATGTCGGAAAATAATTTCCTTGATCCATTTCGGAAGAGGGGATTTATGGAATACTTTAATAGGTTATTGAAATGAATAATCTGAATGTGACTTTCTACTAGGTTCCTTATACCTAGTGGAAAAGGAGGTTGAAGGTTATTCTCTTAGTGAATTAAAACGTATTAATACCGTTCCATCACTTTCTTCAATAATATCAGAAATTTCTGTTTGTTCTATGTCTCTAGGAGTTTGAGGATTTTCTATCCCAAATTCCTCTGGAATTGTAATCTCGTTCCATTTTAATCTTCTAGGGACAAAAGTTTTTGAATGCTCTGCCTCAATTTGAAGTAAGACAGTTTCTTCTTGTATAGAAGTACTGATCTTTTTGAATTTAGGGTTCATGTTAGAATTCATGAGTTTGAAATATATTTTATACATAACAGCTACTTGTTCGGTAAATTTTTTAAATTCGTCACCTTGTAAATGAATATCTAAGATTAATGAATTTAAGATTAATGGATCTGTTAATGATATAGAGTAATTAGGCATACAATTGAAATAAACTGGATCATTACATATATTTGTTTGAATCATGGACAAAACGGATGACTTATATCTTTTTAGTCTTTTGTCTCTTAAGGCTGTATACACAGGAATGTCTACACCTGTATGAACTAAAGGTTTAATGGCTACTTGTATTAGACCAAAATGTATGTAACGAAATCCTTTCTTTAGAAATTCTTGTAATGCTAAGGTAGATAATAGTTGAATGGTTTGGAATTTATTTTGAATATTAAATGTTTCTTCATGAATTTTTTTTGCGTATGATGTTTTGAAGTCAAATGTTCCTATACTGTAAATGTTGTCTATTTCTCATTTGGAATTTTCCATTCTAGATAGTCTTCATGAATTATATCTTCTCTACTTCTGACTATTTTCTTGTTTGATCCTGAGGATGAATTGGAACCAAGAATCATCCTTCTTACTATGTTAGCCATAATTAATGCATGCTCAAATGTATAATGCAGTTCTAACTTTAACGGGAACACGGAACACTATGCCTGGAACACCCTATCCTGCGGGCTTGCCAACGGACTTACAGGCTTACCAACGCTTACCAACGCTAATGCAGAATGCAATATGCAAGTTGATATGCACTAATGATAACAACAATGCAAGAATAATGGCTCTGATACCAGCACGTACCCAGGAGGGAAAACAGGATAATATGACAGAAGCAAATAGGTAAAATCAGGAAGACAAGATAGAATGGAAACGCTCTGATACCAGTACGAACCCAGGAGGGAAAATAGGTTAATATGACAGAAGCAAATAGGTAAAATCAGGAAGACAAGATAGAATGGAAACGATGATATTATTAATAAAATAAAATTTACAGATGAGATAAGACAGATGAAATAAGAACTTACAGAGCTTGTCTTGATATAATATTTTTGAAATTGGATGCAAGAGGTAGTAGGAATACAGGTTGGGAATATTGCTAAGGTGGTTGAGGCTGAAGTTGGAAGTAGTTGGTTTTTTGTAGTGGTCTATTCGAACTCTGCCTTTGATGAATGAAGTGGATCCTTATTTATAGAGTGAGTCGTAGCTTCCGGAGAGTCCTTGATTATTGCCATTGTTTGGTGTAATCTGCGTTGATGTGATTTGAGGTGATTTGGCTCCTTGTCTTCTTTTGAATTTATGCATGAGGAATTTGCTTTGTTAGCTTTACGTCTTGTTGATTGAATGCTCTGTTTGGAGTGCTAGAGGAATCTGCTTTGCTTTGTTGATTGACTGCTTTGTCTGGAATGCCAGTGGAATCCGCTTTGCTTTGTGTCTTGTCTGCTTTGAGTCTTGTTGATTGAATGCTTTGTCTGGAGTGCCTCGCTCATGCCTTTTATTTTTGACTTGCGTGATAGAATTCCTTTCTTTGCATTTGGAGGAGTCTGCATGAATGACTTTGATGTGATTGCCATTTGTCTTTGCATGATGCCTTTTGATGGAATATTACAGCAGAGAGGTTGCCTTTATTTTCTCTTTTTGTTTTTGGCCGTGTTAGGCCTTTTGGCTTTGTTACGACATTTTTGCTTTGTTAGGCCATGTTGTTGGAGAGTCTTTGCCTTGATGAATTCTTGAAGTGATGTCTTGCCTTGATGGTGAATTCTTGAATTGAAATCTCTTTTGAATTTGATGGTGATGCCTTTTGATTAATCTGCAGAGAAGTGTTAGTAAAATCTCTCCTTTTTTTTTTTACATATCAAAGGGATCTTGTCCACCGATTGGGTCAAGGGATGGATCAATGGATGAAGAGGAGGTGGTGGAGCTTGCTCGGGACCCTTTGAGTTGCTTCTACATTTTTTTGAATTTTTGGAATTGTAGGAATTGCTGAAATTCGTCTTCTGAGTTAGAGTCTTCTTCTTGAATTGTTATCGGAGTTTGGCGAGTAGAAGATTTTGGAGTGAGTGGAGAAGCTGTCTTCTTAGCAACCTGTTGAATTTGATGATGGAGTTTTTTGCCTGTGCTGATGAATTCGGTAACAGTGCGATCAGAACACAGCTCTTGATTGAATTTATCCCACCATTTAATTTTGAATTCTCGGAAGAGACTCATAGGAAATTTATCCGCAATACTATAATGTTGAGTAACTTTGTAACTCCAACAGAAAATCCATGAAACTTTGAACTCCCTGTAGAACTGTACTGTCTTAACATAGTGCAGTCCTTTGGCCTTGAGTAAGTAGAGATTAAATCCTTTTAGTACTGCTGGTGGTAGAATATCCGATGTGGGTCCGTATGAATGCCACCATTCGTAAAACCATATTGGAAAATCATCTTGGCAGTTTGAATGAAAGGTGAAGAACCATGAATGATCAAATGGTCTGTAGAGAAATGCACGATACCAGGCCATCCGATAATCATGATAGGAGTAACCTTTGGGAATATAATTGACTGTAAAGTCCTTCGTTGTAGCATATGATGCCCATTCTGTTGGTTTAATTACTCTCTTGATGATGCATTTGGAGTAAGAAATCTTGTCAGGATTATTTTTGTCCATAGTATGATACAACTCAATGGAGCCAGAATCAACTAGGACAAGTTCATAGTACCTTTGATTTTTGAGGGGTTCATCAGGAATCCATTGACAACCAAGTGGTAGAATTTTATTAACAAATGAAGTGAGAGTTTTGTAATCAGGGACTTCAGTAAAAGTGGTAAGAAGTAAATGGTCTGGATTTTTCTTTGTAAAATAGGGAGATGAATCGGATGTTGACTGAGGTTTTGAAGTGCTTTGAAATTTTGAGAAAGGTGATTGAGAAGTCATGACATAAGTGAGAGGAGGAAAGTCACCTAAGACTTGAAATCTATTGGGACTTTGAATGGGTGAGGATGAAAGTGATGAGACCTTTATCTCATAATCTTTTGAATTGACTGTCTTTTGTATTGGAGATTTGCCCTTGTCGGTACTCATTTTAAATCTGTGGTTATAAAATTCACGAGTTAGGAAATCAGGTAAGGAATTATTTGAACCTTTAAGATATTCAATATCAAAGTCAAAAAGAGAAAGAATGGCTTGCCATCTAGCAAAGATTTGCTTAGATGCAATATTTTGGACATCTTTTTTAAGAATGAATTTGGCAGACTGACAATCAATACGGAGAAGGAATTTTTTATTCAAAAGATTATCTTGGAATTTAGAAATGCCTTGAACAATGGAAAGAATTTCTTTCTTGATGGTGGAATAAGATTTTTGAGATCCTAATCAGATACGTGAACGAAATCTAACTAATTGCTTATGAGATACTGATTGAAGTCTTTGTTTCAATATGCCTTCATGTCCTAGATCTGATGCATTTGTTTTAAATATCATGAATATATTAGGAATATTGGCACAGACTTCTGTTGTATATAATTTTATTAATTTTTTAATCTTATGTTGGGTGCCAACATTTTGTAATTGTTGTTCGATCTTATGATATAAAATGTCATCTTGGAGGAACATAATTTATTTTGTTTTCTTTGAATTAGATTTATTCTATGATAAATTGAATTAGTTTGTAGGGTATTTAATTCTTTATATGGTATAGGGGTTATGAATTTGAATAGGATTTTTTGTCCCATAATTTTTGTTCCTAATCCGTTTGAATCAACCCAAAATGGATAAATTGTGTTAGAAATGGAATTCCTAATATTACGTCTGTGTTTAAGTCATCTACAATTATGAATTGATGCTTGAAACATATTGTTTCATTACATATGGATATTTTAGTTAATTTTCCCTTAACTCGTAAAGGAGAGTCGTTTGCTGTTACTAATTTTTCATTTGTTAATTCATAATATCTTGTTGGAAATATACCATCTCTATTTACACTATGGTCAGCTCCAGAATCAACCATAGCAGTAAAGGTGAATTTGGAATTGTGAATTGTGATGTTATGAATACAAACCATTTTTGATAAGTAAATCCTCTAATAGTTGAGATGAAGTTAGAGTCGGAGGGTTCAGTGGTTGAAATGGTAATTTCATTCAATGAGAAGGGTGATCTTCTTCTGATATAGTTGCAATTTCTTTTCCTTTATCGAGTTGAGTTTGAATAAGGCACATTTGGGTTTCGTAAGCTAAATTCTTGGTTTCTATTTGGTTTAAATTTTCTTTCATATTCTTAATTTCCTCTTCTAATAGTTTTATTTCTATTCGAAGTTCATGAATGCTATTTGGTTGGGGTTTTAAAGTTGTATGTACAGGATAGGTTTTTAAAAAGTTTTGAGATACTAAAGGGTTGAATTGGTTTATCCTGATTGTCTTCTTCATTAATTATTAAGGTTTTTAATTTTTCTAAATGTTCCTTTTGTTTTTCTGGGTCAGGAATTTGTTGTATCATATCAAATATTAATTTTTTTGAATCTCTTCTTAAATTTTTTGCCTTAGGTTGTTTTAAAGTGTTTCGAGTGTTAATCATATTAATTTGTTTGCAGGTACATGTATTGTAACTAGAATTTGAGGAATAATAAATCTATCGTCTTCAGATATTTTATTATTTCAGAATAGAGTTGTAATTTTTCTTTAAATTTTTTCTTTATATTTGAATCTATATCTGATATGTTATCTATGATTTCATTAATTTTATTTTTTCCTTTGATTTGCATTTACTTGTGATGTGACCAGGTTTGCCACATTTATAACAAGTAATTCTTTTTGATTGATAATAATCTTCGTTTGAATGTTTTTGAGAATGTTTATATTTCTTTGACCTATGTTTTTTGTAAGGAATCATTTTTTGTTTTATTTTCTTTTCTGTTGAGGGAGCCCTTATTCCTGTGATGTCAAATGCTTCACAGAAAGAACCCATTTCTTTGCGTTTATTACCGTATTTGGCTTGAAATTTTAATTCTTGACAGGCTAGTAATGCTTCTTTTTTAACGAATGCAAACAGTTGTCCATATGTTATACTGCTAAAATCAATATTATCGTCCTCAACTCCCATGGCCTTTTTAATACTTGTAAATACTCTTTGGGAAAATAGGTTGGGTAAACCAGTAATAAATTTTTCTTTCCAAAATGATTTGGTTGAATCTGATCGTTTTAGTACATGAGTTAAAAACATATCTTTATACCATCTGAAATCAGAAAGGGTTGGACATCGTAGATTAGTAAGGAATATTTTTGAAGATCCTAATTCTTCTGCAGGGTTTCCTACAAAATGTGTTGCTATTGTAACTATGAGGAAACTAGTGGAATCATTTTTTCTAGTAATTGTTCCATGAGCATCTTCTACTTCTATTTCATGATTTAAAATAGTTTGTTTGTCTTCTAGGGTTAATGTGTTATCCCACCAATATTTTAATTGACCAGTGAATCTGATAACTATGTAAACTGTGGAATTTTGTTCTGGTAATCGATTTGTTTTGCAGGCAGTTACTGCCATACCCATTTCTTGTAAAGTATTTAATATTTCATATTCACTTTTTCCATCAATATTCCATTCGTAAATGGAAGTACCATCATAACTTGATTTGAATATTGCTCGTTCTTCATATTGAATATCCGAGGGGTTGGCCTAGGATAATAATTTCTAGTTTTCCCGTTACGCAAGTAATTGGTATATGAATTATTATTATGTTGTTTATATTTTCTGTTAATTCTATTTATCTCTAAATTTTGATCTGTTCCTTGTATATCATTTTCTATTTGATCTATTTGTTGTACTAAGGAATTATCAGAGGCTGAATCATCTGCAGAGTTTTCTGCAGATTCAGGTTCTGAAGTATTTTGTTCTTCAATGGTATTTATTTTTGATGTACTTGGAATGTCTTTATTAATTTTTTCTAGAGCTTGAGTTATTTGTCCTAGCAAATTAAGTGGTTGAATTTTTTCTTTAAGTTCAATCGGTATATTGGTTGGTTGAAAATGTGGTGCTGAATAGCTTTGTGGAAAGTTAGGATTCTTCTCTTTGTGTACTCCTTTAATGTCTGTTAATAAGGAATCAATTTGTTGTGCTATGCTATGTAACATTTGATTTGAATAATTATTCTGATGATATATATTTTTAATATCTTCAACATTGACTGGTTCATTATTATCTTTGCCTCGTTTAAAAGGTGAAGCAGTAATTTCTCCTTCATTAGTAGTAATTTTGATAGATTGTAATGGGGGTAGATGGAAGTCACGGTCTTACCATCTATTAATTGCCATTTTTTATATAAACTAGTTTGAACATCAATTCGGGATTGATCATATGGGTTTTGAATACCTTGTTTTACTAAATAATATTCTAACCATATCTCAAAATTAAAATTAATTTTTTGTTTGTTTATATCAGTGATCCATTCTTTTATTAATACTTCTTGGTAAGTTCTATCAAATCCTGAGAACCATTTAAAATATTTGGATTCTTCTCTAAAGTCTTTCATTAGTTCAAAACTTTTACTAATGAATGGTTTATCACTGGTAATGACATTAATTTCACTGCTAAAGTCTCCTTTCATCTGGGATGATGTTGGAGAATAATTCCTTGATCCATTTCGGGAAGAGGGGATTTATGGAATACTTTAATAGGTTGTTGAAATGAATAATCTGATTGTGACTTTCTACTAGGTTCCATATACCTAGTGGAAAAGGAGGTTGAAGGTTGTTCTCTTAGTGAATTAAAACGTTGTTCTCTTAGTGAATTAAAACGTATTAATACCGTTCCATCACTTTCTTCAATAATATCAGAAATTTCTGTTTGTTCTATGTCTCTAGGAGTTTTAGGATTTTCTATCCCAAATTCCTCTGGAATTGTAATCTCGTTCCATTTTAATCTTCTAGGGACAAAGGTTTTTGAATGTTCTGCCTCAATTTGAAGTAAGACAGTTTCTTCTTGTATAGAAATACTGATCATTTTGAATTTAGGGTTCATGTTAGAGTTCATTAGTTGAAATATATTTTGTACATAACAGCTACTTGTTCGGTAAATTTTTCAAATTCGTCACCTTGTAAATGAATATCTAAGATTAATGAATTTAAGATTAATGGATCTGTTAATGATATAAAGTAATTAGGCATACAATTGAAATAAACTGGACCATTACATATATTTGTTTGAATCATGGACAAAACGGATGACTTATATCTTTTTAGTCTTTTGTCTCTTAAGGCTGTATACACAGGAATGTCTACACCTGTATGAACTAAAGGTTTAATGGCTACTTGTATTAGACCAAAATGTATGTAACGAAATCCTTTCTTTAGAAATTCTTGTAATGCTAAGGTAGATAATAGTTGAATGGTTTGAAATTTATTTGGATATTGAATGTTTCTTCGTGGATTTTAATCGCATATGATGTTTTGAAATCAAATGTTCCTATACTATAGATGTTGTCTATTTTTCATTTGGAATTTTCCATTCTAGATAGTCTTCATGAATTATATCTTCTCTACTTCTGACTATTTTCTTGTTTGATCCTGAGGATGAATTGGAACCAAGAATCATCCTTCTTACTATGTTAGCCATAATTAATGCATGCTCAAATGTATAATGCAGTTCTAACTTTAACGGGAACACGAGAACACTATGCCTGGAACACCCTATCCTGCGGGCTTGCCAACGGACTTACAAGCTTACCAACGCTTACCAACGCTAATGCAGAATGCAATATACAAGTTGATATGCACTAATGATAACAACAATGCAAGAATAATGGCTCTGATACCAGTACGAACCCAGGAGGGAAAACAGGATAATATGACAGAAGCAAATAGGTAAAATCAGGAAGACAAGATAGAATGGAAACGATGATATTATTAATTAAAATAAAATTTACAGATGAGATAAGATAGATGAAATAAGAACTTACAGAGCTTGTCTTGATACAATAATTTTTGAAATTGGATACAAGAGGTAGTGGGAATACAGGTTGAGAATATTGAGGCTGAAGTTGGAAGTAATTGGTTTTAGTAGGGGTCTATTCGAACTCTTTCGTATATAGAATGGAAAATTCCAAATGAGAAAATAGACAACATTTACAGTATAGGAACATTTGACTTCAAAACATCATACGCAATAAAAATTCATGAAGAAACATGTAATATTCAAAATAAATTCCAAACCATTCAACTATTATCTACCTTAGCATTACAAGAATTCTAAAGAAAGGATTTCGTTACATACATTTTGGTCTAATACAAGTAGCCATTAAACCTTTAGTTCATACAGGTGTAGACATTCCTGTGTATACAACCTTAAGAGACAAAAGACTAAAAAGATATAAGTCATCCGTTTTGTCCATGATTCAAACAAATATATGTAATGGTCCAGTTTATTTCAATTGTATGCCTAATTACTCTATATCATTAACAGATCCATTAATCTTAAATTCATTAATCTTAGATATTCATTTACAAGGTGACGAATTTGAAAAATTTACCGAACAAGTAGCTGTTATGTACAAAATATATTTCAAACTAATGAACTCTAACATAAACCCTAATTCAAAATGATCAGTACTTCTATACAAGAAGAAACTGTCTTACTTCAAATTGAGGCAGAACATTCAAAAACCTTTGTACCTAGAAGATTAAAATGGAACAAGATTACAATTCCAGAGGAATTTAGGATAGAAAATCCTCAAACTCCTAGAGACATAGAACAAACAGAAATTTCTGATATTATTGAAGAAAGTGATGGAACGGTATTAATACGTTTTAATTCACTAAGAGAACAACCTTCAACCTCCTTTTCCACTAGGTATATGGAACCTAGTAGAAAGTCACATTCAGATTATTCATTTCAACAACCTATTAAACTATTCCATAAATCCCCTCTTCCCGAAATGGATCAAGGAAATTATTCTCCGACATCATCCCAGATGAAAGGAGACTTTAACAGTGAAATTAATGTCATTACCAGTGATAAACCATTCATTAGTAAAAGTTTTGAACTAATGAAAGACTTTAGAGAAGAATCCAAATATTTTAAATGGTTCTCAGGATTTGATAAAACTTACCAAGAAGTATTAATAAAAGAATGGATCACTGATATAAACAAACAAAAAATTAATTTTAATTTTGAGATATGGTTAGAATATTATTTAGTAAAACAAGGTATTCAAAACCCATATGATCAATCCCGAATTGATGTTCAAACTAGTTTATATAAAAAATGGCAATTAATAGATGGTAAGACCGTGACTTCCATCTACCCCCCATTACAATCTATCAAAATTACTACTAATGAAGGAGAAATTACTGCTTCACCTTTTAAACGAGGCAAAGATAATAATGAACCAGTCAATGTTGAAGATATTAAAAAAAATATATCATCAGAATAATTATTCAAATCAAATGTTGCATACCATAGCACATCAAATTGATTCCTTATCAACAGAAATTAAAGGAGTACACAAAGAGAAGAATCCTAACTTTCCACAAAGCTATTCAGCACCAGATTTTCAACCAACCAATATACCGATTGAACTTACAGAAAAAAATTCAACCACTTAATCTGCTAGGACAAATAACTCAAGCTCTAGAAAAAATTAATAAAGACATTCCAAGTACATCAAAAATAAATACCATTGAAGAACAAAATACTTCAGAACCTGAATCTGCAGAAAACTCTGCAGATGATTCTGCCCCTGATAATTCCTTAGTACAACAAATAGATCAAATAGAAAATGATATACAAGGAACAGATCAAAATTTAGAGATTAATAGAATTAACAGAAAATATAAACAACATAATAATAATTCATATACCAATTACTGGCGTAACGGGAAAACTAGAAATTATTATCCTAGGCCAACCCCTCCGGATATTCAATATGAAGAACGAGCAATATTCAAATCAAGTTATGATGGTACTTCCGTTTACGAATGGAATATTGAAGGAAAAAGCGAATATGAAATATTAAATACTTTACAAGAAATGGGTATGGCAGTAACTGCCTACAAAACAAATCGATTACCAGAACAAAATTCCACAGTTTACATAGTTATCGGATTCACTGGTCAATTAAAATATTGGTGGGATAACACATTAACCCTAGAAGACAAACAAACTATTTTAAATCATGAAATAGAAGTAGAAGATGCTCATGGAACAATTACTAGAAAAAATGATTCCACTAGTTTCCTCATAGTTACAATAGCAACACATTTTGTAGGAAACCCTGCAGAAGAATTAGGATCTTCAAAAATATTCCTTGCTAATCTACGATGTCCAACCCTTTCTGATTTCAGATGGTATAAAGATATGTTTTTAACTCATGTACTAAAACGATCAGATTCAACCAAATCATTTTGGAAAGAAAAATTTATTACTGGTTTACCCAATCTATTTTCCCAAAGAGTATTTACAAGTATTAAAAAGGTCATGAGAGTTGAAGACGATAATATTGATTTTAGCAGTATAACATATGGACAACTGTTTGCATTCGTTAAAAAAGAAGCATTACTAGCCTGTCAAGAATTAAAATTTCAATCCAATTACGGTAATAAACGCAAAGAAATGGGTTCTTTCTGTGAAGCCTTTGGCATCACAGGAATAAAGGCTCCCTCAACAGAAAAGAAAAATAAACAAAAAAATGATTCCTTACAAAACACATAGGTCAAAGAAATATAAACATTCTCAAAAACATTCAAACGAAGATTATTATCAATCCAAAAGAATTACTTGTTATAAATGTGGCAAACCTGGTCACATCGCAAGTAAATGCAAATCAAAAGGAAAAAAATAAATTAATGAAATCATAGATAACATATCAGATATAGATTCAAATATAAAGAAAAAATTTAAAGAAAAATTACAACTCTATTCTGAAATTAATAAAATATCTGAAGACGATGGATTTTATTATTCCTCAAATTATAGTGACAATACATGTACCTGCAAACAAATTAATATGATTAACACTCGAAACACATTAAAACTACCTAAGGCAAAAAAATTAAGAAGAGATTCAAAAGAATTAATCTTTGATATGATACAACAAATTCCTGACCCAGAAAAACAAAAAGAACATTTAGAAAATTAAAAACCTTAATAATTAATGAAGAAGATAATCAAGATAAACCAATTCAACCCTTTAGTATCTCAAAACTCTTTGAAACATATCCTGTAAATACAACTTTAAAACCCCAACCAAATATCATTCATGAACTTCGAACAGAAATAAAATTATTAAAAGAAGAAATTAAGAATATTAAAGAAAATTTAAACCAAATAGAAACCAAAAATTTAGCATACGAAACCCAAATGTACCTTATTCAAACTCAACTCGACAAAGGAAAAGAAATTGCATCTATATCAGAAGAAGAACCACCCTTCTCATTGAATGAAATCACTATTTCAACCACTGAACCCTCCGACTCTAACTTTATCTCAACTATTAGAAGATTTACTTATCAAAAATGGTTTGTATTCATAACTATCACAATTCACAATTCCAAATTCACCTTTACTGCTATGGTTGATTCTGGAGCTGACCATAGTGTAATTAGAGATGGTATATTTCCAACAAAATATTATGAATCAACAAATGAAAATTTAGTAACAGCAAACGACTCTCCTTTACGAGTTAAGGGAAAACTAACTAAAACATCCATATGGAATGAAACAGTATGTTTCAAGCATCAATTCATAATTGTAGATGACTTAAACACAGACGTAATATTAGGAATTCCATTTCTAACACAAATTTATCCATTTTGGGTTGATTCAACAGGATTAGGAACAAAAATTATGGCACAAAAAATCTTATTCAAATTCATAACACCCATACACTATAAAGAATTAAATACTTTACAAACTAATTCAATTTATCATAGTATAAATTTAATTCAAAGAAAACAAAATAAAATTTTGTTCCTCCAAGATGATATTTTATATCATAAGATCGAACAACAATTACAAAATGTTGACACCCAACATAAGATTAAAAAATTAATAAAATTATATACGAAAGAGGTTTGTGCCGATATTCGTAATGCTTTTGGGACCGAAAAAGGCATATTGTAAATCTCCCTTACGAAAAAGATTTCTCAGAAAGAAATATTCCTACTAAAGCTCGACCCATTCAAATGAACCATGATTTACTAGAAATATGTAAAAAGGAATTACAAACTTTACTCGATAAAAAATTAATCAGACCCTCCAAATCTCCTTGGAGCTGTGCTGGATTCTATGTAATGAATCAAGCAGAAAAAGAACGAGGAGCTCCTAGATTAGTGATTAATTATAAACCATTAAATAAAGTATTACAATGGATTAGATATCCAATCCCTAATAAAAAAGATTTATTACAACGTTTATATAATGCTAAACTCTTCTCCAAATTTGATATGAAATCTGGTTTTTGGCAAATTCAAATCGCAGAGAAAGATAGATACAAAACAGCATTCACAGTACCATTCGGTCATTATGAATGGAATGTGATGCCTTTCGGCTTAAAAAATGCTCCCTCAGAGTTTCAGAGAATTATGAATGACATATTCAATCCTTATACAACATTTTCTATAGTCTATATTGATGACGTTCTAATATACTCAGAAAATATAGATCAACATTTCAAACATCTTAATACTTTCTTTCATACAGTAAAAAAGAATGGATTAGTAATTTCCGCAACAAAAATGAAAATTATTCCAAACATCTGTCAGATTCTTAGGACATAACATTCATAGAGGAACAATAACACCAATTAATAGATCAATAGAATTTGCAAATAAATTTCCCGATGAAATTAAAGATAAAACCCAATTACAACGATTTTTAGGATGTTTAAATTACGTATCCGATTTCATCCCAAAAATAAGAATAACATGTGCACCATTATTCCAAAGGTTACAGAAAAATCCACCAGCATGGTCTGACAAGCACACTCAATTAGTTAAATAAATCAAAGAGAAAGTCCATTCATTATCATGTCTATGCATTCCTCATCCTCTTGCATTCATGATAGTAGAGACCGATGCATCAGACATAGGATATGGCGGCATATTGAAACAAAGACTTCAATCAGCATCTCATGAGCAATTAGTTAGATTTCATTCAGGTGTCTGGCTAGGTCCTCAAAAAACTTATTCCACCATCAAGAAAGAAATTCTTTCCATTGTTCAATGCATTTCTAAATTCCAAGATGATCTTTGAATAAAAAATTCCTTCTCCGTATTGATTGTCAGTCTGCCAAATTCATTCTTGAAAAGGATGTCCAAAATATTACATCTAAGCAAATCTTTGCTAGATGGCAAGCCATTCTTTCTATTTTTGACTTTGATATTGAATATCTTAAAGGTTCAAATAATTCCTTACCTGATTTCCTAACTCGGGAATTTTTAATCATAGATTCCAAAAAATGAGTACCGACAAAGGCAAATCTCTGATTGCCTCATCCTCTCAAAGAAAAAGGAGCAATCGCTCTAACAGGGGTAATACTCCTCTTACTATTCCTCAACGACTAATCTTTTTTGAAAACGACCGTACACAACTTGCTCAAGATATATTAGAAAACCTCCCTTCTGAACTCTACGATAAAATAGTCCAAATACCCAGCACTGCTGAAACCCAATTAATCCACCGAATAAATCAACTTTGCCACATATCCCCTGAAGACTCCCTTCGGGTGATACAGCCAAAGATTTCCAGTCTCCGACTCCTTTTAAATCCAAGTACTCCTCGCTCACAAAAAATTTGGACCATCGAAAATGGTCTTTGTTATGGGCTAGTCTCTGACTCCTATCGAGACCGAATTCATTTGTTTCCTACCCTAACCACCGCTTCCTTAAAACTTAAAGGCCTTTGTTCTGACAAGCTGTATTTCAAATTTTACTCAACTCCACCCATTTGGGTAAATGAAGAATATGAGCCCGCCCAGCATATCGTGTTCATTACCGAGTACTATAGTTGGTGGCGTTCTTCTGACGATCAATTTCTTACTACACCTGGCGCCGAATACTATAATCCAGAACATCACCCAATGCCTCCTGAGATTTCCCGAATGAACTTACAAATTGATCAAGTTTTTGTTCAGCTCCATATGCAGCATATTATGGAAACTTTTCCGCATGGTTTTCACATCTTTCATCACTCTCCTAATTGGATTTTTGCCACTAATGTCCAAGGCATCTTGAAGTCACTGATCCCAAGATTCTCTGGCAACTTCATTCATGAACCCCACTGGCCAACTGTTCCATGGCAGTAATAATTCCTCCTTGGCTAAAAGCAATCCGGCAAAAAAAAAAAAAAGTTTTACTACTAACACTTCTCTACAGATTCAAACACCATCAAGGCAAGGCATCACCATCAAATTCAAAAGATTGCTAAGAAGACAGGATTCATCACAAGGCAAAACTCTCCAATTACAAGGCCTAACAAAGCCAAAATGGTCTAACAAAGCCACAAGGCCTAATACGACAAAAAAAAAGGAGAAAATCAAGGCAACTTCTCAGTAAAGACAAATGGCAATCACATCAAAATCATTCATACAGATTCCTCCAAATGCAAAGAAAGGCATTCTATCACGCATGCTCAAAAGTCAAAGCAAAGCAGATTCCTCTAGCACTCCGACAAAGCAGTCAATCAACAAGACACAAAGCAAAGCAGATTCCTCACGCATGCATAAAGTCAAAAGAAGACAAGGAGCTGAATCACATTCAAATCACATCAAGATCACCTCAAAGTCACATCAAGATCACCTCACGCAGACTCCTCCAAGCAAATGCAATAATCAAGGACTCTCCGGAAGCTACAACTCATTCTATAAATAAGGATCCACTTCATTCATCAAAGGCAGAGTTCGAATAGACCACTACAAAAAACCAACTACTTCCAACTTCAGCCTCAACCACCTTAGCAATATTCCCAACCTGTATTCCTACTACCTCTTGTATCCAATTTCAAAAATTATTGTATCAAGACAAGCTCTGTAAGTTCTTATTTCATCTGTCTTATCTCATCTGTAAATTTTATTTTAATTAATAATATCATCGTTTCCATTCTATCTTGTCTTCCTGATTTTACCTATCTTCTTCTGTCATTTTACCTGTTTTCACTCCATTGATCCATCCCTTGACCCAATCGGTGGACAAGATCCCTTTGATATGTAAAAAAAAAAGAGGGAGAGAGAGAGAGAGAGAGATTTTACTAACACTTCTCTGCAGATTCAATCAAAAGGCATCACCATCAAATTCAAAAGAGATTTCAATTCAAGAATTCACCATCAAGGCAAGACATCACTTCAAGAATTCATCAAGGCAAAGACTCTCCAACAACGTGGCCTAACAAAGCCAAAATGGCCTAACAAAGCCAAAAGGCCTAACACGGCCAAAAACAAAAAGAGAAAATAAAGGCAACCTCTCTGCTGTAATATTCCATCAAAAGGCATCATGCAAAGACAAATGGCAATCACATCAAAATCATTCATGCAGACTCCTCCAAATGCAAAGAAAGGAATTCTATCACGCAAGTCAAAAATAAAAGGCATGAGCGAGGCACTCCAGACAAAGCATTCAATCAACAAGACTCAAAGCAGACAAGACACAAAGCAAAGCAGATTCCTCTGGCATTCCAGACAAAGCAGTCAATCAACAAAGCAAAGCAGATTCCTCTAGCACTCCAAACAGAGCATTCAATCAACAAGATGTAAAGCTAACAAAGCAGATTCCTCATGCATAAATTCAAAAGAAGACAAGGAGCCAAATCACCTCAAATCACATCAACACAGATTACTCCAAACAATGGCAATAATCAAGGACTCTCCAGAAGCTACGACTTACTCTATAAATAAGGATCCACTTCATTCATCAAAGGCAGAGTTCGAAGAGACCACTACAAAAAACCAACTACTTCCAACTTCAGCCTCAACCACCTTAGCAATATTCCCAACCTGTATTCCTACTACCTCTTGTATCCAATTTCAAAAATTATTGTATCAAGACAAGCTCTGTAAGTTCTTATTTCATCTGTCTTATCCCATCTGTAAATTTTATTTTAATTAATAATATCATCGTTTCCATTCTATCTTATTTTCCTGATTTTACCTATCTTCTTCTGTCATATTTACCTGTTTTCCTCCTGGGTACGTACTGGTATCAGAGCCATTATTCTTGCATTGTTGTTATCATTAGTGAATATCAACTTGCATATTGCATTCTGCATTAGCGTTGGTAAGCGTTGGTAAGCTTGTAAGTCCGTTGGCAAGCCCGTAGGATAGGGTGTTCCAGGCATAGTGTTCCCGTGTTCCCGTTAAAGTTAGAACTGCATTATACATTTGAGCATGCATTAATTATGGCTAACATAGTAAGAAGGATGATTTTTGGTTCCAATTCATCCTCAGGATCAAACAAGAAAATAGTCAGAAGTAGAGAAGATATAATTCATGAAGACTATCTAGAATGAAAAATTCTAAATGAAAAAATAGACAACATCTATAGTATAGGAACATTTGATTTCAAAACATCATATGCGATTAAAATCCACGAAGAAACATTCAATATCCAAAATAAATTTCAAACTATTCAACTATTATCTACCTTAGCATTACAAGAATTTCTAAAGAAAGGATTTCGTTACATACATTTTGGTCTAATACAAGTAGCCATTAAACCTTTAGTTCATACAGGTGTAGACATTCTTGTGTATACAGCCTTAAGAGACAAAAGACTAAAAAGATATAAGTCATCCGTTTTGTCCATGATTCAAACAAATATATGTAATGGTCCAGTTTATTTCAATTGTATGCCTAATTACTCTATATCATTAACAGATCCTTTAATCTTAAATTCATTAATCTTAGATATTCAATTACAAAGTGACGAATTTGAAAATTTACCGAACAAGTAGTTGTTATGTACAAAATATATTTCAAACTAATGAACTCTAACATGAACCCTAAATTCAAAATGATCAGTACTTCTATACAAGAAGAAACTGTTTTACTTCAAATTGAGGCAGAACATTCAAAAACCTTTGTCCCTAGAAGATTAAAATGGAACGAAATTACAATTCCAGAGGAATTTAGGATAGAAAATCCTCAAACTCCTAGAGACATAGAACAAAAAGAAATTTCTGATATTATTGAAGAAAGTGATGGAACGGTATTAATACGTTTTAATTCACTAAGAGAACAACCTTCAACCTCCTTTTCCACTAGGTATACGGAACCTAGTAGAAAGTCACATTCAGATTATTCATTTCAACAACCTATTAAAGTATTCCATAAATCCCCTCTTCCGAAATGGATCAAGGAAATTATTCTCCGACATCATCCCAGATGAAAGGAGACTTTAGCAGTAAAATTAATGTCATTACCAGTGATAAACCATTCATTAGTAAAAGTTTTGAACTAATGAAAGACTTTAGAGAAGAATCCAAATATTTTAAATGGTTCTCAGGATTTGATAGAACTTACCAAGAAGTATTAATAAAAGAATGGATCACTGATATAAACAAACAAAAAATTAATTTTAATTTTGAGATATGATTAGAATATTATTTAGTAAAACAAGGTATTCAAAACCCATATGATCAATCCCGAATTGATGTTCAAATTAGTTTATATAAAAAATGGCAATTAATAGATGGTAAGACCGTGACTTCCATCTACCCCCATTATAATCTATCAAAATTACTACTAATGAGAAGAAATTACTGCTTCACCTTTTAAACGAGGCAAAGATAATAATGAACCAGTCAATGTTGAAGATATTAAAAAAATATATCATCAGAATAATTATTCAAATCAAATGTTACATACCATAGCACAACAAATTGATTCCTTATCAACAGAAATTAAAGGAGTACACAAAGAGAAGAATCCTAAGTTTCCACAAAGCTATTCAGCACCACATTTTCAACCAACCAATATACCGATTGAACTTACAGAAAAAATTTAACCACTTAATCTGCTAGGACAAATAACTCAAGCTCTAGAAAAAAATAAAGACATTCCAAGTACATCAAAAATAAATACCATTGAAGAACAAAATACTTC
Source organism: Agave tequilana (assembly GCA_038442645.1). Lineage (NCBI taxonomy): Eukaryota > Viridiplantae > Streptophyta > Magnoliopsida > Asparagales > Asparagaceae > Agave > Agave tequilana. Next base: position 25,683 of record JAVJIF010015483.1, on the reverse strand, counting down.
AGAACCTGAATCCGCAGAAAACTCTGCAGATGATTCAGCCTCTGATAATTCCTTAGTACAACAAATAAATCAAATAGAAAATGATATACAAGGAACAGATCAAAATTTAGAAATTAATAGAATTAATAGAAAATATAAACAAAATAATAATAATTCATATACCAATTACTGGCGTAACGACAAAACTAGAAATTATTATCCTAGGCCAACCCCTCCGGATATTCAATATGAAGAACGAGCAATATTCAAGTCAAGTTATGATGGTACTTCCGTTTACGAATGGAATATTGATGGAAAAATTGAATATGAAATATTAAATACTTTACAAGAGGTGGGTATAGCAGTAACTGCCTACAAAACAAATCGATTACCAGAACAAAATTCCACAGTTTATATAGTTACCGGATTCACTGGTCAATTAAAATATTGGTGGGATAACACATTAACCCTAGAAGACAAACAAACTATTTTAAATCATGAAATAGAAGTAGAAGATGCTCAAGGAACAATTACTAGAAAAAATGATTCCACTAGTTTCCTCATAGTTACAATAGCAACACATTTTGTAGGAAACCCTGCAGAAGAATTAGGATCTTCAAAAATATTCCTTACTAATTTACGATGTCCGACTCTTTCTGATTTCAGATGGTACAAAGATATGTTTTTAACTCATGTCTTAAAACGATCAGATTCAACCAAATCATTTTGGAAAGAAAAATTTATTACTGGTTTACCCAACCTATTTTCCCAAAGAGTATTTACAAGTATTAAAAAGGCCATGGGAGTTGAAGACGATAATATTGATTTTAGCAGTATAACATATGGACAACTGTTTGCATTCGTTAAAAAAGAAGCATTACTAGCCTGTCAAGAATTAAAATTCCAAGCCAAATACGGTAATAAACGAAAAGAAATGGGTTCTTTCTGTGAAGTATTTGACATCACAGGAATAAGAGCTCCCTCAACAGAAAAGAGACATAAACAAAAAATAATTTCTTATAAAAAACATAGGCCAAAGAAATATAAACATTCTCAAAAACATTCAAACGAAGATTATTATCAATCAAAAAGAATTACTTGTTATAAATGGGCAAACCTGGTCACATCGCAAGTAAATGCAAATCAAAAGGAAAAAATAAAATTAATGAAATAATTGACAATTTATCAGATGTAGATTCAAATATAAAAGAAAAATTTAAAGAAAAATTACAACTCTATTCTGAAATTAATAAAATATCTGAAGACGATGGATTTTATTATTCCTCAAATTCTAGTGACAATACATGTACCTGCAAACAAATTAATATGATTAACACTCGAAACACTTTAAAACTACCTAAGGCAAAAAATTTAAGAAGAGATTCAAAAGAATTAATATTTGATATGATACAACAAATTCCTGACCCAGAAAAACAAAAGGAACATTTAGAAAAATTAAAAACCTTAATAATTAATGAAGAAGACAATCAGGATAAACCAATTCAACCCTTTAGTATCTCAAAACTTTTGAAACCTATCCTGTAAATACAACTTTAAAACCCCAACCAAATAGCATTCATGAACTTCGAACATAAATAAAATTATTAAAAAAAGAAATTAAGAATATTAAAGAAAATTTAAACCAAATAGAAACCAAAAATTTAGCATACGAAACCCAAATGTGCCTTCTTCAAACTCAACTCGATAAAGGAAAAGAAATTGCAACTATAACAGAAGAAGAATCACCCTTCTCATTGAATGAAATTACCATTTCAACCACTGAACCCTCCGACTCTAACTTCATCTCAACTATTAGAGGATTTACTTATCAAAAATGGTTTGTATTCATAACTATCACAATTCACAATTCCAAATTCACCTTTACTGCTATGGTTGATTCCGGAGCTGACCATAGTGTAATTAGAGATGGTATATTTCCAACAAGATATTATGAATTAACAAATGAAAAATTAGTAACAGCAAACGACTCTCCTTTACGAGTTAAGGGAAAATTAACTAAAACATCCATATGTAATGAAACAATATGTTTCAAACACCAATTCATAATTGTGATGACTTAAACACTGATGTAATAATAGGAATTCCATTTTTAACACAAATCTATCCATTTTGGGTTGATTCAACAGGATTAGGAATAAAAATTATGGGACAAAAAATCTTATTCAAATTCATAACACCCATACACTATAAGGAATTAAATAATTTACAAACTAATTCAATTTATCATAGTATAAATTTAATTTAATTCAAAGAAAACAAAATAAAATTATGTTCCTCCAAGATGATATTTTATATCATAAGATCGAACAACAATTACAAAATGTTGACACCCAACATAAGATTAAAAAATTAATAAAATTATATACAACAGAAGTCTGTGCCAATATTCATAATATATTCATGATATTTAAAACAAATGCATCAGATCTAGGACATGAAGGCATATTGAAACAAAGACTTCAATCAGTATCTCATAAGTAATTAGTTAGATTCCGTTCACGTATCTGGTTAGGATCTTAAAAATATTATTCCACCAACAAGAAAGAAATTATTTCCATTGTTCAATGCATTTCTAAATTCCAAGATGATCTTTTGAATAAAAAATTCCTTCTCCGTATTGATGGTCAGTCTGCCAAATTCATTCTTGAAAAAGATGTCCAAAATATTGCATCTAAGCAAATCTTTGCTAGATGGCAAGCCCTTCTTTCTCTTTTTGACTTTGATATTGAATATCTTAAAGGTTCAAATAATTCCTTACCTGATTTCCTAACTCGTGAATTTTATAACCACAGATTCAAAATGAGTACCGACAAGGGCAAATCTCCAATACAAAAGACAGTCAATTCAAAAGATTATGAGATAAAGGTCTCATCACTTTCATCCTCACCCATTCAAAGTCCCAATAGATTTCAAGTCTTAGGTTACTTTCCTCCTCTCACTTATGCCATGACTTCTCAATCACCTTCCTCAAAATTTCAAAGCACTTCAAAACCTCAGTCAACATCCGATTCATCTCCCTATTTTACAAAGAAAAATCCAGACCATTTACTTCTTACCACTTTTACTGAAGTCCCTGATTACAAAACTCTCACTTCATTTGTTAATAAAATTCTACCACTTGGTTGTCAATGGATTCCTGATGAACCCCTCAAAAACTAAAGGTACTATGAACTTGTCCTAGTTGATTCTGGCTCCATTGAGTTGTATCATACTATGGACAAAAATAATCCTGATAAGATTTCTTACTCCAAATGCATCATCAAGAGAGTAATTAAACCAACAGAATGGGCATCATATGCTACAACGAAGGACTTTACAGTTAATTATATTCCCAAAGGTTACTCCTATCATGATTATCGGATGGCCTGGTATCGTGCATTTCTCTACAGACCATTTGATCATTCATGGTTCTTCACCTTTCATTCAAACTGCCAAGATGATTTTCCAATATGGTTTTACGAATGGTGGCATTCATACGGACCCACACCGGATATTCTACCACCAGCAGTACTAAAAGGATTTAATCTCTACCTACTCAAGGCCAAAGGACTGCACTATGTTATGACAGTACAGTTCTACAGGGAGTTCAAAGTTCCATGGATTTTCTGTTGGAGTTACAAAGTTACTCAACATTATAGTATTGCGGATAAATTTTCTATGAGTCTCTTCCGAGAATTCAAAATTAAATGGTGGGATAAATTCAATCAAGAGCTGTGTTCTGATCGCACTGTTACCGAATTCATCAGCACAGGCAAAAAACTCCATCATCAAATTCAACAGGTTGCTAAGAAGACAGCTTCTCCACTCACTCCAAAATCTTCTACTCGCCAAACTCCGATAACAATTCAAGAAGAAGACACTAACTCAGAAGACGAATTTTAGCAATTCCTACAATTCCAAAAATTCAAAAAAATACAGAAGCAACTCAAAGGGTTCCAAGCAAGCTCCACCACCTCCTCTTCATCCATTGATCCATCCCTTGACCCAATCGGTGGACAAGATCCCTTTGATATGTAAAAAAAAAACAGAGAGAGAGAGAGAGATTTTACTAACACTTCTCTGCAGATTCAATCAAAAGGCATCACCATCAAATTCAAAAGAGATTTCAATTCAAGAATTCACCATCAAGGCAAGACATCACTTCAAGAATTCATCAAGGCAAAGACTCTCCAACAACGTGGCCTAACAAAGCCAAAATGGCCTAACAAAGCCAAAAGGCCTAACACGGCCAAAAAAAAAAAGAGAAAATAAAGGCAACCTCTCTGCTGTAATATTCCATCAAAAGGCACATGCAAAGACAAATGGCAATCACATCAAAGTCATTCATGCAGACTCCTCCAAATGCAAAGAAAGGAATTCTATCACGCAAGTCAAAAATAAAAGGCATGAGCGAGGCACTCCAGATAAAGCATTCAATCAACAAGACTCAAAGCAGACAAGACACAAAGCAAAGCAGATTCCTCTGGCATTCCAGACAAAGCAGTCAATCAACAAAGCAAAGCAGATTCCTCTAGCACTCCAAACAGAGCATTCAATCAACAAGACGTAAAGCTAACAAAGCAGATTCCTCATGCATAAATTCAAAAGAAGACAAGGAGCCAAATCACCTCAAATCACATCAACGCAGATTACTCCAAACAATGGCAATAATCAAGGACTCTCCGAAAGCTACGACTCACTCTATAAATAAGGATCCACTTCATTCATCAAAGGCAGAGTTCGAATAGACCACTACTAAAAACCAACTACTTCCAACTTCAGCCTCAATATTCTCAACCTGTATTCCTACTACCTCTTGTATCCAATTTCAAAAATTATTGTATCAAGACAACCTCTGTAAGTTCTTATTGTTCTTGCATTGTTGTTATCATTAGTGCATATCAACTTGCATATTGCATTCTGCATTAGCGTTGGTAAGCTTGTAAGTCCGTTGGCAAGCCCGCAGGATAGGGTGTTCCAGGCATAGTGTTCCCGTGTTCCCGTTAAAGTTAGAACTGCATTATACATTTGAGCATGCATTAATTATAGCTAACATAGTAAGAAGGATGATTCTTGGTTCCAATTCATCCTCAGGATCAAACAAGAAAATAGTCAGAAGTAGAGAAGATATAATTCATGAAGACTATCTAGAATGAAAAATTCCAAATGAAAAAATAGACAACATCTATAGTATAGGAACATTTGATTTCAAAACATCATATGCGATTAAAATCCACGAAGAAACATTCAATATCCAAAATAAATTTCAAACCATTCAACTATTATCTACCGTAGTGATTGAGGCTAAACCTGCACAAAAAATATGAGATTATAGAACTTGAAATAAAAATGTGCAAGTGCTCAATTCTTCCGCTATAGCAAGTGGCTATGCGGGTCGTGATCCACAAGGAGGTTTGCGATGGAAGCCTTTACAGTTTTATGAAATCGTTATAAAAATAAGCGAAGGTTCTTCTCTATTTTTAAAGTTAAGAAAAAGAAAAAGAAAGTTAATGGTTAAAGTTAAGAAGAAAGCGAGAGATGAAGAAGGTGGAAAATCAGAAAACGATGAAAAGCGACTATGTACAATGAAGTGGAAAGAAGAGTTGGAGGAGGTGGTGTTGATCTATACTAAAAAAAGAAAAGAAAAGAAGTAAAGAAAAGTAAGAGATACTTACCGAGGTTGAGTGATGACTTACTTGGAAACCTTTTTGCAAGTTCTACCTTTTTGCTTCGGAGGCGTTCAACGCATAGATCATAAACTCGAGCTCAGTCCCCGTGCACATTATATTGTCAAGCATACGAAGAACGAAGTGATGCGGATCTTGGAAGAGGAGAACGTCTTCATGAACTATCGCTGGCTCTCACGTAGCTTAGTTATACTTGCTTTGGATTTCACTTGTACACTCAACAACAACAACCAAGGTAAAGTAGAAGAGGAAGAGGAAAGCAAAACAAATGTAAAGTAAAGCAGAATAAAAAACAAACAAAGCATTTACCTTTATTACTTGCTGAGACAATGAAAGAAAGGAGTAGGGTACATCGTCGGTGTCACTCTCAACATCAGCCCCTCTCTCTTACTTACATGAATCTTCTTCTACCCTAAGTTACATACAAGTTACATAAAAGTAAAAAATAAACTACAAAATGAAAAACTAGTCTAAAATTCTAACTCTGCATTGGCCTTCACTTTCTGCACAGAAAATGCCTTTTTATAGGCCAAAAACCCAACAACCAAGATCCCGGGGAGGTCGGGGGAGTTCACGCTCCCCGTAACTCCCCAAGATTGCCGCAGAAACGCGGACCAAGCCGCATTTCCGCGGCCAGGGTGTGGCCAGATGGCCACACCCTGTTGGTGGGTCATCCTGGGAGTTTCTTCTTTCTTTATCCTTTGTTGGTTTCTTCGTTTGAGCTCCGGATTCTGACGAAATGGCCTTGGATTCTTGGCTTTAACCGATCGATTCTGAGAGGATTCTTCTCAACCGGTTTCAACCTCTTGATTTTGCCCTGATTTTATGTGTGCGAATTAACTCTGATTTAATTCAGAATTCTGGTGGGCTTTTGGGCTCATTTCTCTTCATCTCCTTAAGGATTGGGCCTGCAAATAAATCAAACAATTAATTAGGACAATGCAGGCTTTTATTCTAAAATAAGTATGGAAATGTGACATTAAATATGCAACATTAGCGACTAATCACACCCCTATACCTATCTTTTGCTCGTCCTCGAGCAAAATAACTAAGCTATACTAAGGATTATTAGACCACTTTCGCAGGTCGCGCGATTGCACTGAGCATGTGCAACAAGCCGTTAAACCTCTAGGTTCCCCCTAGAGGACGAGTTTTGTCTCGTGAGAGTTTTCAGCAGAATGCACCCACAAAATCCATAAAGAAAGGGAAATAAAGAGTTAGTATTTTCGAAAAGCATTTTGAAAGAGAAAAATATTTGAAATATGATTGTAAGATCTAAGCAATCTATAAGTTATAGGAAGACTGAATTTTTCATTCCTAAACTTAGTCTCTATTCGAAAATTTATTATTAATCAAAGTAAGGAGTCAAATTGTACTTCTCATCTAGTCTATTACTTTACCCTAAGTCATATGCACCTTGTGACTGTGAAAATTTTGACTAAGGGTTCATTAACGCCAACTCTTATGCCTTATTTATTATATATATATTTTTTTGTTTTTGGTGGTATTATTCCTTAGTTTAGGCTTTCTAATCTGCCCATGTAACGAGCCTTTAATCGATGACTCCCAAACCAGACGGTCTTAGGGCACCAGGTGAGAAGACACCCCTAGGACTTAAGGACTCGAGCAAACAAGGCCACAAAACTAAGGACTTTATTATATGAATCCTTTTAGGCGTGAATACTTATGCTTTATTAGGCACAAATACCCAGCTTAATCATAGGATCTAATCATCTTTCGCATAAATACTAAGGCTTACTTAGGCCAAAGCACCTAGCTAATCAATAATTAGATTATTCATCATTTTTTTTTTCAAACTTATCTAATTATCTTTCGCATAAATACTAAGGCTTGCTTAGGCCAAAGCACCTAGCTAATCAATAATTAGATTTGTTTATTTTTTTTTTCTTTTTTTTTTATAAGGCATAAGAATCTTTGTTTTTGAACCCTAAGTGTGTAAGTGTATGAAGTGTGCATATTTCATCAAGGTAAAGATCAAGACCAAATTACTTTGACAAATTATCTTCCTAACTCTAAAAATCAAACAAATAATCTTACTTTGACCAAGTATAAGAAATCCTAATTTGGATTTCCTATTCCTTAAAATTAACTTAATTTCTTACAAAAATAAGTCAAAATATTGTTTCTATTTTTCAAAAAGTTTTTAAAAGTAAAGAAAAATGTTAAATATATATATATTTTTTATTTTAAAGAAAAAGAAAAGTTATGTTAGACCCTCCCCCACACCTATCTCATGCATTGTCCTCAATGTATGAATTAATGCATAGATGCATGAAAAAGACGACAGGGAAGGAAAATGTTACCTTAAGGTGGTGGTTCCGGTGGTGGTCTGATTGGTCCACGAAACGCGGCCCAATCAACTTTTCTTGGGTCTCGGAGGAACCCACCATCACTATCTTTAATATAACCCATTAAAAAGATATATCCATGAAGGATTTTTATTAAATATTTGACCCCATCTAATTTCCATATTCCATAACTAATTTCGGAGTCAAATTTGTCAACCACCTCGTCCCAGAATGGAGTATGAAATGATAGAACGGTTGACTTGGACTCAGGAAGGACAGGAACTAATACCGACTCAGGAAGTTGACTTAAGTCAAGTAAAGGTTCAGGAGTGGGAATAGGTTCAGGAAGTGGGTCCAAGTCAAGAAATTGAAACTCTAGTCCACATGTATTTTCGAACAATGGAATGTGACTTAATGTTGGTGAGTCAAGTTCAAAAATGATAGGTGGAGGAATCAAAACTGACTCTAAAATATTACTCAAGTTTGGTAACACAACAGGAGTCAATATTGATTCAGAAAGTTGAACTGGATCACATATGTGAGAATCTAGGTCACATATCTCATTGAGTTCAATATCAAAAAATGGAGAACTTGCCAAATTATCCATGGGATTTTCAAATTGTAAAGTTGGTCAAGTTCAACATGATCCTCAAAGATGGGTGATTCAATTTCTTTATGAATTGGTACAGGATCCAATGTTGACTCTGGGAAAAGATTGAAGTCAGGTGAAGATACCGGAGTCATAATCGAATCAGGAAATAGAATTGAATCACTAAGTTGGGGTTCAGGATCATAATCATTTCCAAGTTCTATTTCAGGAAAAGGAAAACTAGCCAAACTATCAATATCATTTGGAGTTTGGGTAAGTTCACATGGTTGTTCTGAAATGGAATCTTGATTTCCAAAACAACCTGACTCTTCGGCTCCAACAGAATTGTAGTGACATCAGAACTGGTCCAACGGTGAGAACGTAGAGATTCGACCATCATATCTATGTCACTATTACGAGCGTTTTGAGCCTGAGTCATGGATTCAAGCATCTCTTCATAGGTGATATGTTCATTGTTTTGATGAAAAGATGAAGAATTGTCTTGGAAGTGGTAGTGAAATTGTGAGTCCATCAGATTTTTGGATTTGTGTTTGGACTCACGCATACTCATTTCCAAAATTGATGGTTTCCTATTTTGGACGGGTGGAACTGAGTATGACTCTTGAAAATATTGTGGACTAGGTGGAGAAGGAGGACAAGTTGGTTGGAAATTATGCTCGGGGGAGGTGAATCCCACTGACTCGGTGAAGAGTTGAAATCATTATGGAAATTATAGTTATTAGATGGGGGGGTATGGGTCATATTGATTCGGATAAGACCAATCCGGCACACTAGGTTGGTCAAAGTTATGATATGTCGGGTTGGTAATATCCGAAAATGAAGTCGGTGTGTAATATGGATTATTATTGTAGTTGAAAAAATTATTATTATGGTCCATATCACACAATAGAATACAAACAAAGAAAAACAAACAAATAAACAAACAAAAAAGAAAAAATTCTAGCCTAAGTTATGGTAGACTTAGGACCTAGACGACTCCTAACTGGTTAGACTGTCCACGGGAGGTCTAATGTAGACTTTAACCACAAGCTAATCAGCCAGGTCAGGGCAAGGTTGGTGGGAGGTTTTTCGTCAAAGACGTTCCTTAATTAAATAACCACCAACCTTCAGGCTTTCGGCCCTCAATCCCTTTCCTAGACACTGATTTTGCAGGAGTTAGATTCCAACATTTTTCCCCCTTAGGATAATCTCCTAATTGAGTCCGAGATGTCCCTAGGGCTAACGTCTACTCATTTTAGTTAGGCTTGGGTTAGTGAGTGCTTGGATTCTGATTTTTGGGCTAAGGAAGGGTGATTAAATCCCCACCTTATCTTATTATTGGGTGGTGCCCTTAAGATCAGTTTTTGTGCAAGTGTACAAGATGAATAAGATGCACTCAAAGCGATATAAATCAACCAAGAGATAGTCCTATTCTAGATGCAATGCAAACATACCTTGCTCCAGCACTCTTCAACAGTAAAAAATAAAGGAATTAAAAAGACACGTGCCTAAAATGCAAATGTCTAATCAATTTTTTATCTTTTCAACAAATATTTTACTGTTGATTATTAGCAGGCTTATGTTATGGCATATAAGAAAAATTAAAGTTGCAGCAAACTAGAATTTGTAAACTAAGCAGCCCTGCAAAAAAGCTGTTAGTAGTCAACTCGTCCTTGCCGCGGATCCGCGGCTTTTGCCGTGGAAACGCGGCAATTCAGAGGGCCCTTGGTCTCTGCTTTTTGGAGCAGAGGCCCAAGGCCACTTGTATGTCACTGCAATAATAATTTTCTGCTTTGCTTGCCCTGTAACCTGCAACAGAGAAGAAAATTCGTTTAGTTCTAAAAAATTTGCAATAAAAATTCAGATTTCAATAAAAAACGTTTTACCCTCCCGACAACGGCGCCAAAATTTGATTGAGGCTAAACCTGCACAATAAATATGAGATTATAGAACTTGAAATAAAAATGTGCAAGTGCTCAATTCTTCCGCTATAGCAAGTGGCTATGCGGGTCGTGATCCACAAAGGGGTTTGCGATGGAAGCGTTTACAGTTTTATTGAAATCGTTATAAAAATAAGCGAAGTTCTTCTCTGTTTTTAAAGTTAAGAAAAAGAAAAAGAAAGTTAATGGTTAAAGTTAAGAAGAAAGCGAGAGATGAAGAAGGTGGAAAATAAGAAAACGATGAAAAGCGACTATGTACAATGAAGTGGAAAGAAGAGTTGGAGGAGGTGGTGTTGATCTATACTAAAAAAAAGAAAAGAAAAGAAGTAAAGAAAAGTAAGAGATACTTACCGAGGTTGAGTGATGACTTACTTGGAAACCTTTTTGCAAGTTCTACCTTTTTGCTTCGGAGGCGTTCAACGCATAGATCATAAACTCGAGCTCAGTCCCCGTGCACATTATATCGTCAAGCATACGAAGAACGAAGTGATGCGGATCTTGGAAGAGGAGAACGTCTTCATGAACTATCGCTGGCTCTCACGTAGCTTAGTTATACTTGCTTTGGATTTCACTTGTACACTCAACAACAACAACCAAGGTAAAGTAGAAGAGGAAGAGGAAAGCAAAATAAATGTAAAGTAAAGCAGAATAAAAACAAACAAAGCATTTACCTTTATTACTTGCTGAGACAATGAAAGAAAGGAGTAGGGTACATCGTCGGTGTCACTCTCAACATCAGCCCTCTCTTTACTTACATGAATCTTCTTCTACCCTAAGTTACATACAAGTTACATAAAAGTAAAAAATAAACTACAAAATGAAAAACTAGTCTAAAATTCTAACTCTGCATTGGCCTTCACTTTCTGCACAGAAAATGCCTTTTTATAGGCCAAAAACCCAACAACCAAGATCCCGGGGAGGTCGGGGGAGTTCACGCTCCCCGTAACTCAACAAGATTGCCGCAGAAACGCGGCCCAAGCCGCGTTTCCGCGGCCAGGGTGTGGCCAGATGGCCACACCCTGTTGGTGGGTCATCCCGGAGTTTCTTCTGACTTTATCCTTTGTTGGTTTCTTCGTTTGAGCTCCGGATTCTGACGAAATGGCCTTGGATTCTTAGCTTTAACCGATCGATTCTGAGAGGATTCTTCTCAACCGGTTTCAACCTCTTGATTTTGCCCTGATTTTATGTGTGCGAATTAACTCTGATTTAATTCAAAATTCTGGTGGGCTTTTGGGCTCATTTCTCTTCATCTCCTTAAGGATTGGGCCTGCAAATAAATCAAACAATTAATTAGGACAATGCAGGCTTTTATTCTAAAATAAGTATGGAAATGTGACATTAAATATGCAACATTAGCGACTAATCACTTAGCATTACAAGAATTTCTAAAGAAAGGATTTCGTTACATACATTTTGGTCTAATACAAGTAGCCATTAAACCTTTAGTTCATACAGGTGTAGACATTCCTGTGTATACAGCCTTAAGAGACAAAAGACTAAAAAGATATAAGTCATCCGTTTTGTCCATGATTCAAACAAATATATGTAATGGTCCAGTTTATTTCAATTGTATGCCTAATTACTCTATATCATTAATAGATCCATTAATCTTAAATTCATTAATCTTAGATATTCATTTACAAGGTGACAAATTTGAAAAATTTACCGAATAAGTAGCTGTTATGTGCAAAATATATTTCAAACTAATGAACTCTAACATGAACCCTAAATTCAAAATGATCAGTACTTCTATACAAGAAGAAACTGTCTTACTTCAAATTGAAGCAGAACATTCAAAAACCTTTGTCCCTAGAAGATTAAAATGGAACGAGATTACAATTCCAGAGGAATTTAGGATAGAAAATCCTCAAACTCCTCGAGACATAGAACAAACAGAATATTCTGATATTATTGAAGAAAGTGATGGAACAGTATTAATACATTTTAATTCACTAAGAGAACAACCTTCAACCTCCTTTTCCAATAGGTATAAGGAACCTAGTAGAAAGTCACATTCAGATTATTCATTTCAACAACCTATTAAAGTATTCCATAAATCCCCTCTTCCCGAAATGGATCAAGGAAATTATTCTCCGACATCATCCCAGATGAAAGGAGACTTTAGCAGTGAAATTAATGTCATTACCAGTGATAAACCATTCATTAGTAAAAGTTTTGAACTAATGAAAGACTTTAGAGAAGAATCCAAATATTTTAAATGGTTCTCAGGATTTGATAGAACTTACCAAGAAGTATAATAAAAGAATGGATCACTGATATAAACAAACAAAAAATTAATGTAATTTTGAGATATGGTTAGAATATTATTTAGTAAAACAAGGTATTCAAAACCCATATGATCAATCCCGAATTGATGTTCAAACTAGTTTATATAAAAAATGGCAATTAATAGATGGTAAGACCGTGACTTCCATCTACCCCCCATTACAATCTATCAAAATTACTACTAATGAAGGAGAAATTACTGCTTCACCATTTAAACGAGGTAAAGATAATAATGAACCAGTCAATGTAGAAGACATTAAAAAAATATATCATCAGAATAATTATTCAAATCAAATGTTACATATCATAGCACAACAAATTGATTCATTATCAACAGAAATTAAAGGAGTACACAAAGAGAAGAATCCTAAGTTTCCACTAAGTTATTCAGCACCACATTTTCAACCAACTAATATACCAATTGAACTTTCAGAAAAAATTCAACTACTTAATCTGCTAGGACAAATAACTCAAGCTCTAGAAAAAATTAATAAAGACATTTCAAGTACATCAAAAATAAATATCATTGAAGAACAAAATACTTCAGAACCTGAATCTGTAGAAAACTCTGCAGATGATTCAGCCTCTGATAATTCCTTAGTACAACAAATTAATCAAATAGAAAATGATATAGAAGGAACAGATCAAATTTAGAAATTAATAGAATTAATAGAAAATATAAACAAAATAATAATAATTCATATACCAATTACTGGCGTAACGGCAAAACTATAAATTATTATCCTAGGCCAACCCCTCCGGAAATTCAATATGAAGAACGAGCAATATTCAAGTCAAGTTATGATGGTACTTCCGTTTACGAATGGAATATTGATGGAAAAAGTGAATATGAAATATTAAATACTTTACAAGAGATGGGTATGGCAGTAACTGCCTACAAAACAAATCGATTACCAGAACAAAATTCCACAGTTTACATAGTTACCGGATTCACTGGTCAATTAAATCTGGGTGGGATAACACATTAACCCTAGAAGACAAACAAACTATTTTAAATCATGAAATAGAAGTAGAAGATGCTCAAGGAATAATTACTAGAAAAAATGATTCCACTAGTTTCCTCATAGTTACAATAGCAACACATTTGTAGGAAACCCTGCAGAAGAATTAGGATCTTCAAAAATATTCCTTACTAATTTACGATGTCCGACTCTTTCTGATTTCAGATGGTACAAAGATATGTTTTTAACTCATGTCTTAAAACGATCAGATTCAACCAAATCATTTGGAAAGAAAAATTTATTACTGGTTTACCCAACCTATTTTTCCAAAGAGTATTTACAAGTATTAAAAAGGCCATAGGAGTTGAAGACGATAATATTGATTTTAGCAGTATAACATATGGACAACTGTTTGCATTCGTTAAAAAAGAAGCATTACTAGCCTGTCAAGAATTAAAATTCCAAGCCAAATACGGTAATAAACGAAAAGAAATGCGTTCTTTCTGTGAAGCATTTGACATCACAGGAATAAGAGCTCCCTCAACAGAAAAGAGACATAAACAAAAAAATAATTTCTTATAAAAAACATAGGCCAAAGAAATATAAACATTCTCAAAAACATTCAAACGAAGATTATTATCAATCAAAAAGAACTACTTGTTATAAATGTGGCAAACCTGGTCACATCGCAAGTAAATGTAAATCAAAAGGAAAAAATAAAATTAATGAAATAATAGACAATTTATCAGATGTAGATTCAAATATAAAAGAAAAATTTAAAGAAAAATTACAACTCTATTCTGAAATTAATAAAATATCTGAAGACGATGGATTTTATTATTCCTCAAATTCTAGTGACAATACATGTACCTGCAAACAAATTAATATGATTAACACTCGAAACACTTTAAAACTACCTAAGGCAAAAAATTTAAGAAGAGATTCAAAAGAATTAATATTTGATATGATACAACAAATTCCTGACCCAGAAAAACAAAAGGAACATTTAGAAAAATTAAAAACCTTAATAATTAATGAAGAAGACAATCAGGATAAACCAATTCAACCCTTTAGTATCTCAAAACTTTTTGAAATCTATCCTGTAAATACAACTTTAAAACCCCAACCAAATAGCATTCATGAACTTCGAACAGAAATAAAATTATTAAAAGAAGAAATTAAGAATATTAAAGAAAATTTAAACCAAATAGAAACAAAAAATTTAGCATACGAAACCCAAATGTGCCTTAAAAATTTAGCATACGAAACCCAAAAAATTTAGCATACGAAACCCAAAACGAGTTAAGGGAAAATTAACTAAAAAATCCATATGTAATGAAACAATATGTTTCAAACACCAATTCATTATTGTAGATGACTTAAACACTGATGTAATATTAGAATTTCATTTTTAACACAAATCTATCCATTTTGGGTTGATTCAACAGGATTAGGAACAAAAATTATGGGACAAAAAATCTTATTCAAATTCATAACACCCATACACTATAAGGAATTAAATACTTTACAAACTAATTCAATTTATCATAGTATAAATTTAATTTAATTCAAGAAAACAAAATAAAATTATGTTCCTCCAAGATGATATTTTATATCATAAGATCGAACAACAATTACAAAATGTTGACACCCACATAAGATTAAAAAATTAATAAAATTATATACAACAGAAGTCTGTGCCAATTTCCTAATATATTCATGATATTTAAAACAAATGCATCAGATCTAGGATATGAAGGCATATTGAAACAAAGACTTCAATCAGTATCTCATAAGCAATTAGTTAGATTTCGTTCACGTATCTGGTTAGGATCTCAAAAATCTTATTCCACCATCAAGAAAGAAATTCTTTCTATTGTTCAATGCATTTCTAAATTCCAAGATGATCTTTTGAATAAAAAATTCCTTCTCCGTATTGATTGTCAGTCTGCCAAATTCATTCTTGAAAAAAGATGTCCAAAATATTGCATCTAAGCAAATCTTTGCTAGATGGCAAGCCATTCTTTCTCTTTTGACTTTGATATTGAATATCTTAAAGATTCAAATAATTCCTTACCTGCTTTCCTAACTCGTGAATTTTATAAACCACAGATTCAAAATGAGTACCGACAAGGGCAAATCTCCAATACAAAAGACAGTCAATTCAAAAGATTATGAGATAAAGGTCTCATCACTTTCATCCTCACCCATTCAAAGTCCAATAGATTTCAAGTCTTAGGTAACTTTCCTCCTCTCACTTATGCCATGACTTCTCAATCACCTTCCTCAAAATTTCAAAGCACTTCAAAACCTCAGTCAACATCCGATTCATTTCCCTATTTTACAAAGAAAAATCCAGACCATTTACTTCTTACCACTTTTACTGAAGTCCCTGATTACAAAACTCTCACTTCATTTGTTAATAAAATTCTACCACTTGGTTGTCAATGGATTCCTGATGAACCCCTCAAAAACTAAAGGTACTATGAACTTGTCCTAGTTGATTCTGGCTCCATTGAGTTGTATCATACTATGGACAAAAATAATCCTGACAAGATTTCTTACTCCAAATGCATCATCAAGAGAGTAATTAAACCAACAGAATGGGCATCATATGCTACAACGAAGGACTTTACAGTCAATTATATTCCCAAAGGTTACTCCTATCATGATTATCGGATGGCCTGGTATCGTGCATTTCTCTACAGACCATTTGATCATTCATGGTTCTTCACCTTTCATTCAAACTGCCAAGATGATTTTCCAATATGGTTTTACGAATGGTGGCATTCATACGGACCCACACCGGATATTCTACCACCAGCAGTACTAAAAGGATTTAATTCTACCTACTCAAGGCCAAAGGACTGCACTATGTTAAGACAGTACAGTTCTACAGGGAGTTCAAGTTCCATGAATTTTCTGTTGGAGTTTACAAAGTTACTCAACATTATAGTATTGCGGATAAATTTTCTATGAGTCTCTTCCGAGAATTCAAAATTAAATGGTGGGATAAATTCAATCAAGAGCTGTGTTCTGATCGCACTGTTACCGAATTCATCAGCACAGGCAAAAAACTCCATCATCAAATTCAACAGGTTGCTAAGAAGACAGCTTCTCCACTCACTCTAAAATCTTCTACTCGCCAAACTCCGATAACAATTCAAGAAGAAGACTCTAACTCAGAAGACGAATTTAAGCAATTCCTACAATTCCAAAAATTCAAAAAAATGCAGAAGCAACTCAAAGGGTTCCAAGCAAGCTCCACCACCTCCTCTTCATCCATTGATCCATCCCTTGACCCAATCGGTGGACAAGATCCCTTTGATATGTAAAAAAAAAAAAAGAGAGAGAGAGAGATTTTACTAACACTTCTCTGCAGATTCAATCAAAAGGCATCACCATCAAATTCAAAAGAGATTTCAATTCAAGAATTCACCATCAAGGCAAGACATCACTTCAAGAATTCATCAAGGCAAAGACTCTCCAACAACGTGGCCTAACAAAGCCAAAAGGCCTAACACGGCCAAAAACAAAAAGAGAAAATAAAGGCAACCTCTCTGCTGTAATATTCCATCAAAAGGCATCATGCAAAGACAAATGGCAATCACATCAAAGTCATTCATGCAGACTCCTCCAAATGCAAAGAAAGGAATTCTATCACACAAGTCAAAAATAAAAGGCATGAGCGAGGCACTCCAGACAAAGCATTCAATCAACAAGACTCAAAGCAGACAAGACACAAAGCAAAGCAGATTCCTCTGGCATTCCAGACAAAGCAGTCAATCAACAAAGCAAAGAAGATTCCTCTAGCACTCCAAACAGAGCATTCAATCAACAAGACGTAAAGCTAACAAAGCAGATTCCTCATGCATAAATTCAAAAGAAGACAAGGAGCCAAATCACCTCAAATCACATCAACGCAGATTACTCCAAACAATGGCAATAATCAAGGACTCTCCGGAAGCTACGACTCACTCTATAAATAAGGATCCACTTCATTCATCAAGGCAGAGTTCGAATAGACCACTACTAAAAACCAACTACTTCCAACTTCAGCCTCAATATTCTCAACCTGTATTCCTACTACCTCTTGTATCCAATTTCAAAAATTATTGTATCAAGACAACCTCTGTAAGTTCTTATTGTTCTTGCATTGTTGTTATCATTAGTGCATATCAACTTGCATATTGCATTCTGCATTAGCGTTGGTAAGCTTGTAAGTCCGTTGGCAAGCCCGCAGGATAGGGTGTTCCAGGCATAGTGTTCCCGTGTTCCCGTTAAAGTTAGAACTGCATTATACATTTGAGCATGCATTAATTATGGCTAACATAGTAAGAAGGATGATTCTTGGTTCCAATTCATCCTCAGGATCAAACAAGAAAATAGTCAGAAGTAGAGAAGATATAATTCATGAAGACTATCTAGAATGAAAAATTCCAAATGAAAAAATAGACAACATCTATAGTATAGGAACATTTGATTTCAAAACATCATATGCGATTAAAATCCACGAAGAAACATTCAATATCCAAAATAAATTTCAAACCATTCAACTATTATCTACCTTAGCCTTAGAAGAATTTCTAAAGAAAGGATTTCGTTACATACATTTTGGTCTAATACAAGTAGCCATTAAACCTTTAGTTCATACAGGTGTAGACATTCCTGTGTATACAGCCTTAAGAGACAAAAGACTAAAAAGATATAAGTCATCCGTTTTGTTCATGATTCAAACAAATATATGTAATGGTCCAGTTTATTGGAATTGTATGCCTAATTACTCTATATCATTAACAGATCCATTAATCTTAAATTCATTAATCTTAGATATCCATTTACAAGGTGACGAATTTGAAAAAATTTACCGAACAAGTAGCTGTTATGTACAAAATATATTTCAAACTAATGAACTCTAACATGAACCCTAAATTCAAAATGATCAGTACTTCTATACAAGAAGAAACTGTCTTACTTCAAATTGAGGCAGAACATTCAAAAACCTTTGTCCCTAGAAGATTAAAATGGAACGAGATTACAATTCCAGAGGAATTTAGGATAGAAAATCCTCAAACTCCTCGAGACATAGAACAAACAGAAATTTCTGATATTATTGAAGAAAGTGATGGAACGATATTAATACGTTTTAATTCACTAAGAGAACAACCTTCAACCTCCTTTTCCACTAGGTATAAGGAACCTAGTAGAAAGTCACATTCAGATTATTCATTTCAACAACCTATTAAAGTATTCCATAAATCCCCTCTTCCTGAAATGGATCAAGGAAATTATTCTCCGACATCATCCCAGATGAAAGGAGACTTTAGCAGTGAAATTAATGTCATTACAGTGATAAACCATTCATTAGTAAAAGTTTTGAACTAATGAAAGACTTTAGAGAAGAATCCAAATATTTTAAATGGTTCTCAGGATTTGATAGAACTTACCAAGAAGTATTAATAAAAGAATGGATCACTGATATAAACAAACAAAAAATTAATTTTAATTTTGAGATATGGTTAGAATATTATTTAGTAAAACAAGGTATTCAAAACCCATATGATCAATCCCGAATTGATGTTCAAACTAGTTTATATAAAAAATGGCAATTAATAGATGGTAAGACCGTGACTTCCATCTACCCCCCATTACAATCTGTCAAAATTACTACTAATGAAGGAGAAATTATTGCTTCACCTTTTAAACAAGGTAAAGATAATAATGAACCAGTCAATGTAGAAGACATTAAAAAAAATATATCATCAGAATAATTATTCAAATCAAATGCTACATATCATAGCACAACAAATTGGAATTATCAACATAAATTAAAGGAGTACACAAAGAGAAGAATCCTAACTTTCCACTAAGTTATTCAGCACCACATTTTCAACCAACTAATATACCAATTGAACTTTTAGAAAAAATTCAACCACTTAATCTGCTAGGACAAATAACTCAAGCTCTAGAAAAAATTAATAAAGACATTCCAAGTACATCAAAAATAAATACCATTGAAGAACAAAATACTTCAGAACCTGAATCTGTAGAAAACTCTGCAGATGATTCAGCCTCTGATAATTCCTTAGTACAACAAATAAATCAAATAGAAAATGATATACAAGGAACAGATCAAAATTTAGAAATTAATAGAATTAATAGAAATATAAAACAAAATAATAATAATTCATATACCAATTACTGGCGTAACGGCAAAACTAGAAATTATTATCCTAGGCCAAACCCTCCGGATATTCAATATGAAGAACGAGCAATATTCAAGTCAAGTTATGATGGTACTTCCGTTTACGAATGGAATATTTATGGAAAAAGTGAATATGAAATATTAAATACTTTACAAGAGATGGGTATGGCAGTAACTGCCTACAAAACAAATCGATTACCAGAACAAAATTCCACAGTTTACATAGTTACCGGATTCACTGGTCAATTAAAATATTGTGGGATAACACATTAACCCTAGAAGATAAACAAACTATTTTAAATCATGAAATAGAAGTAGAAGATGCTCAAGGAACAATTACTAGAAAAAATGATTCCACTAGTTTCCTCATAGTTACAATAGCAACACATTTTGTAGGAAACCCTGCAGAAGAATTAGGATCTTCAAAAATATTCCTTACTAATTTACGATGTCCGACTCTTTCTGATTTCAGATGGTACAAAGATATGTTTTAACTCATGTCTTAAAACGATCAGATTCAACCAAATCATTTGGAAAAAAAAATTTATTACTGGTTTACCCAACTTATTTTCCCAAGAGTATTTACAAGTATTAAAAAGGCCATGGGAGTTGAAGACGATAATATTGATTTTAGCAGTATAACATATGGACAACTGTTTGCATTCGTTAAAAAAGAAGCATTACTAGCCAGTCAAGAATTAAAATTCCAAGTCTAATATGGTAATAAACGAAAAGAAATGGGTTCTTTCTGTGAAGCATTTGGCATCACAGGAATAAGAGCTCCCTCAACAGAAAAGAGACATAAAAAAAAATAATTTCTTATAAAAAACATAGGCCAAGAAATATAAACATTCTCAAAAACATTCAAACGAAGATTATTATCAATCAAAAAGAATTACTTGTTATAAATGTTGCAAACCTGGTCACATCGCAAGTAAATGCAAATCAAAAGGAAAAAATAAAATTAATGAAATAATAGACAATTTATCAGATGTAGATTCAAATATAAAAGAAAAAATTTAAAGAAAAATTACAACTCTATTCTGAAATTAATAAAATATCTGAAGACGATGGATTTTATTATTCTTAAATTCTAGTGACAATACATGTACCTGCAAACAAATTAATATGATTAACACTCAAAACACTTTAAAACTACCTAAGGCAAAAAATTTAAGAAGAGATTCAAAAGAATTAATATTTGATATGATACAACAAATTCCTGACCCAGAAAAAATAAAAGGAACATTTAGAAAAATTAAAAACCTTAATAATTAATGAAGAAGACAATCAGGATAAACCAATTCAACCCTTTAGTATCTCAAAACTTTTTGAAACCTATCCTGTACATACAACTTTAAAAACCCCAACCAAATAGCATTCATGAACTTCGAACAGAAATAAAACTATTAGAAGAGGAAATTAAGAATATGAAAGAAAATTTAAACCAAATAGAAACTAAGAATTTAGCTTACGAAACCCAAATGTGCCTTATTCAAACTCAACTCGATAAAGGAAAAGAAATTGCAACTATATCAGAAGAAGAATCACCCTTCTCATTGAATGAAATTACCATTTCAACCACTGAACCCTCCGACTCTAACTTCATCTCAACTATTAGAGGATTTACTTATCAAAAATGGTTTGTATTCATAACTATCACATTTCACAATTCCAAATTCACCTTTACTGCTATGGTTGATTCTGGAGCTGACCATAGTGTAATTAGAGATGGTATATTTCCAACAAGATATTATGAATTAACAAAAATGAAAAATTAGTAACAGCAAACGACTCTCCTTTACGAGTTAAGGGAAAATTAACTAAAACATCCATATGTAATGAAACAATATGTTTCAAACACCAATTCATAATTGTAGATGACTTAAACACTGATGTAATATTAGGAATTCCATTTTTAACACAAATCTATCCATTTTGGGTTGATTCAACAGGATTA
Organism: Agave tequilana; assembly: GCA_038442645.1. Taxonomy (NCBI): domain Eukaryota; kingdom Viridiplantae; phylum Streptophyta; class Magnoliopsida; order Asparagales; family Asparagaceae; genus Agave; species Agave tequilana. The sequence goes on along the minus strand of JAVJIF010015483.1, from coordinate 3,766 downwards.
GGAACAAAAATTATGGGACAAAAAATCTTATTCAAATTCATAACACCCATACACTATAAGGAATTAAATACTTTACAAACTAATTCAATTTATCATAGTATAAATTTAATTCAAAGAAAACAAAATAAAATTATGTACTCCAAGAGGATATTTTATATTATAAGATCGAACAACTATTACAAAATGTTGACACCCAACATAAGATTAAAAAATTATAAAATTATATACAACAGAAGTCTGTGCCAATATTCCTAATATATTCATGATATTTAAAACAAATGCATCAGATCTAGGACATGAAGGCATATTGAAACAAAGACTTCAATCAGTATCTCATAAGCAATTAGTTAGATTTCGTTCACGTATCTGGTTAGGATCTCAAAAATCTTATTCCACCATCAAGAAAGAAATTCTTTCCATTGTTCAATGCATTTCTAAATTCCAAGATGATCTTTTGAATAAAAAATTCCTTCTCCGTATTGATTGTCAGTCTGCCAAATTCATTCTTGAAAAAGATGTCCAAAATATTGCATCTAAGCAAATCTTTGCTAGATGGCAAGCCATTCTTTCTCTTTTTGACTTTGATATTGAATATCTTAAAGGTTCAAATAATTCCTTACCTGATTTCCTAACTCGTGAATTTTATAACCACAGATTCAAAATGAGTACCGACAAGGGCAAATCTCCAATATAAAAGGCAGTCAATTCAAAAGATTATGAGATAAAGGTCTCATCACTTTCATCCTCACCCATTCAAAGTCCCAATAGATTTCAAGTCTTAGGTAACTTTCCTCCTCTCACTTATGCCATGACTTCTCAATCACCTTCCTCAAAATTTCAAAGCACTTCAAAACCTCAATCAACATCCGATTCGTCTCCCTATTTTACAAAGAAAAATCCAGACCATTTACTTCTTACCACTTTTACTGAAGTCCCTGATTACAAAACTCTCACTTCATTTGTTAATAAAATTTTACCACTTGGATGTCAATGGATTCCTGATGAACCTCTCAAAAACCAAAGGTACTATGAACTTGTCCTAGTTGATTCTGGTTCCATTAAGCTATATCATACTATGGACAAAAACAATCCTGACAAGATTTCTTACTCCAAATGCATCATCAAAAGAGTAATTAAACCAACAGAATGGGCATCATATGCTACAACGAAGGACTTTACAGTCGATTATATTCCAAAAGGTTACTCCTATCATGATTATCGGATGGCCTGGTATCGCGCATTTCTCTACAGACCATTTGATCATTCATGGTTCTTTACCTTCATTCAAACTGCCAAGACGACTTTCCAATATGGTTCTACGAATGGTGGCATTCATACGGACCCACACCAGATATTCTACCACCAGCAGTACTAAAAGGATTTAATCTCTACCTACTCAAGGCCACGGGACTGCACTATGTTAAGACAGTACAGTTTTACAGGGAGTTCAAAGTTCCATGGATTTTCTGTTGGAGTTACAAAGTCACTCAACATTATAGTATTGCAGATAAATTTCCTATGAGTCTCTTCCGAGAATTCAAAATTAAATGGTGGGATAAATTCAATCAAGAGCTGTGTTCTGATCGCTCTGTTATAGAATTCATCAACACAGGCAAAAAACTCCATCATCAAACTCAACAGGTTGCTAAGAAGACAGCCTCTCCACTCACTCCAAAATCTTCTACTCGCCAAACTCCGATAACCATTCAAGAAGAAGACTCTAACTCAGAAGACGAATTTCAACAGTTCCTACAATTCCAAAAATTCAAGAAAATGCAGAAGCAACTCAAAGGGTCCCGAGCAAGCTCCACCACATCTCTTCATCCATTGATCCATCCATTGATCCAATCGGTGGACAAAATCCCTTGATATGTAAAAAAAAAAAAAAGGAAAAGGAAAAAAAGTTTTACTAATACTTCTCTACAGATTCAAACACCATCAAGGCAAGACATCACCATCAAATTCAAAAGATTGCTAAGAAGATAGGATTCATCACAAGGCAAAACTCTCCAACAACGTAGCAACAACGTAGCCTAACAAAGCCAAAATGGCCTAACAAAGCCACACGGCCTAACACGGCCAAAAACAAAAGGAGAAAATAAAGGCAACTTCTCAACAAAGACAAATGGCAATCACATCAAAGTCATTCATGCAGTCTCAGCAAAGACAAATGGCAATCACATCAAAGTCATTCATGCAGATGCAAAGAAAGGCGTTCTATCACGCATTCTCAAAGGTCAAAGCAAAGCAGATTCCTCTAGCACTCCAGACAAAACAGTCAATCAACAAGACACAAAGCAACGTAGATTCCTCTAGCACTCCAGACAAAAGCAGTCAATCAACAAGACACAAAGCAAAGCAGATTCCTCACGCATGCATAAAGTCAAAAGAAGACGAGGAGCTGAATCACATTCAAATCACATCAAGATCACCTCAAAGTCACATCAAGATCACCTCACGCAGACTCCTCCAAGCAAATGCAATAATCAAGGACTCTCCGGAGGCTACGACTCATTCTATAAATAAGGATCCCCTTCATTCATCAAAGGCAGAGTTCGAATAGACCACTACTAAAAATCAAACTACTTCCAACTTCAGCCTCAATATTCTCAACCTGTATTCCTACTACCTCTTGTATCCAATTTCAAAAATTATTGTATCAAGACAAGCTCTTTAAGTTCTTATTTCATCTGTCTTATCTCATCTGTAAATTTTATTTTAATTAATAATATCATCGTTTCCATTCTATCTTGTCTTCCTGATTTTACCTATTTGCTTCTGTCATATTATTCTGTTTTCCCTCCTGGGTTCGCACTGGTATCAGAGCCATTATTCTTGCATAGGGTGTTCCAGGCATAGTGTTCCCGTGTTCCCGTTAAAGTTAGAACTGCATTATACATTTGAGCATGCATTAATTATGGCTAACATAGTAAGAAGGATGATTCTTGGTTCCAATTCATCCTCAGGATCAAACAAGAAAATAGTCAGAAGTAGAGAGAAAAAAATTCATGAAGAAACATTTAATATTCAAAATAAATTCCAAACCATTCAACTATTATCTACTTAGCATTACAAGAATTTCTAAAGAAAGGATTTCGTTACATACATTTTGGTCTAATACAAGTAGCCATTAAACCTTTAGTTCATACAGGTATAGACATTCCTGTGTATACAGCCTTAAGAGACAAAAGACTAAAAGATATAAGTCATCCGTTTTGTCCATGATTCAAACAAATATATGTAATGATCCAGTTTATTTCAATTGTATGCCTAATTACTCTATATCATTAACAGATCCATTAATCTTAAATTCATTAATCTTAGATATTCATTTACAAGGTGACTAATTTGAAAAATTTACCGAGCAACACATTTTGTATCATGAAATAGAAGTAGAAGATGCTCAAGGAACAATTACTAGAAAAAATGATTCCACTAGTTTCCTCATAGTTACAATAGCAACACATTTTGTAGGAAACCCTGCAGAAGAATTAGGATCTTCAAAAAATTCCTTACTAATTTACGATGTCCGACTCTTTCTGATTTCAGATGGTACAAAGATATGTTTTAACTCATGTCTTAAAAACGATCAGATTCAACAAAATCATTTGGAAAATAAAAATTTATTACTGGTTTACCCAACTGTTTTCCCTCCTGAGTACGTACTGGTATCAGAGCCATTATTCTTGCATTGTTGTTATCATTAGTGCATATCAACTTGCATATTGCATTCTGCATTAGCTTGGTAAGTGTTGGTAAGCTTGTA